>PVIR01009949.1:0-51493 GCA_004026965.1 Petromus typicus
AAAAAATCAGCCCACCCAAATTTAATGACCCAATTCAAAAATGGGCATCTGAAATGAACAGATATTTTTCAGAAGAAGAAGTAAGAGCAGCTAAGAAGCATATGAAGAAATGCTCAACATCATTAGTCATTCGAGAGATGCAGATGAAAACAACATTGAGATTTCATCTCACTCCACATAGAATGGCTGCCATTTCAGATTCAGCCAAAAGCAAATGTTGGCGAGGCTGTGGAGAAGAAGGAACGCTTCTCCATTGTTGGTGGGACTGTAGACTCGTACAACCCCTGTGCAGATCAGTTTGGAGAATCCTCAAAAAGCTAGGATTGGAAGTTCCATTTGACCCAGTATATACACACAAGAATTAAAAGACTTATATCACAGTGACATATGTACACCCATGTTTATAGCAGCCCAATTTGTGATTGCTACATCTTGGAAACAACCCAAGTGTCCATCAACTGGAGACTGGATAAAAAAGCTGTGGTTCTTCTACAGAATGAAGTATTATTTTGCCATAAAAAATGATAAGTTTGAATCAGTTTTACTTAAATGGACAAACCTTGAGGATATCCTCGTAAGTGAAATAAATAGGGCACAGATAGGTAAATATTGCATCTTTTCTCTGGTATGAGAAAATAAAGATGTAAATGAGTCCTAGAATTGTACATTATATATTGTGCAATAGAAAATGCCCAATGTAAAATAGGGTGAAGGGGGGAAAATGATGAGATTGTAACAAAAAAATAAGGAAACAAATTGTATGTATATAGGGGGGCGGTAGGGTGGGTAGGGCTATGGGAAAAAATGAGAATTAAGTTGTGTCTTATACTGGCACAAATCCCCATTGTAGAGTACAATCATGATGCGTTTATGTAATGTACCAATAAAGATTAAAAAATTTAAAAAATAAATAAATACTATTGTGAAAAAAAAAGAAACATGATCAATACATTTATCTAAAATGTACCAATGAACTCAATTTAAAATTTAATAAATAAAATCATTCATATTACAATTAACAAGCATAAAAGTTAGGGTTGTAAGACTGATAACACAACTATAAAAACAATGAGACAAATGATTACTGTGAACAGCAAAATGCTCATTCCAGGAACACACAGAGCTCACACGGCTTGAGGACCAGCAGCGCTCATGCAGCGCCTTAATCACAGAGGATGTGGACAAACCATACAAGGGGGGATGAGGAGCTAAAGGGCCTGGAGCTTGTGTGTCTGAGCATTCTCAGCTTTATTCGTAATTTGTAAAAGTGAAGCACTGGTAATAATGAATATCAAATTCACAAAAGATGATTCGAAATGCTCAAGTTACCAATGAGATGGCAACTTGACTTTCTCATGCTAGTGCTGAGTGAAAATTAGTATTTCTGCCTTGAAAGCAAAGCCCAAACCTATTTTAAAAATCTCAGTGTTCTGCATATATATATATATTTTTATCTACTAATCCTTCTTCTTGGTGTCTGTTACAATGAAATAACATGTTCCTCTTCTGGCACTGTAATGTAGTGAAATACTGTGTAATCTATTACATGCCAAGATAACTTTTTCAGCAATGTGAAAAAAAAGATTTGTGTATAATAATATTCTTTGATGCACTTCTCATAATAAGGCACTAAAATAATCTTAACATCCATCAAGTGGGGAAATGGTGATGAAGTGTATTATACCTATAGTGTGGAATATTGTGCAGCCAGTCAGATGATACTTAAGATGAATATTTAATGGTGTGGAGAGATGTTTATATAGGTGAGAACAAGCTAGGATACAACATTGCTCAGGATGTAGAACTGATACATCAAATAATTTATTAGAGGAAGAAAACATAAAGACAGGAACCATCATTTTCTTTAGGACTTAGAATTGTCCCTGTCACACGATCATTATTGATAAAGAGATAATTACGTTAGTTGGAACGTTTACAAAGTTTCTCTTTTACATACATAAAAAGTCAAAATAAATGTTGGCTTGAGATGACCTCAGTAAAGCTAGTATTGGGAACTCGCAGAAATCACTTTTCATAGTTAGTTCTATAAAATGAGGGAAAATTAACTTCACTTCTAGTAATTATTCTCATTCACGGTCTTAAAAAATTGCTTTGGTAGAATCACGTGATAAACTGTATACCAGTGTAAAAACCACTTAAAAAATAAACAACACAATAAGTAAGGTTTAGTATTTTGTCTGTTTGTTAGAATTGCAAATACATCACTCCTGAGGGGGACAGGGAAAGAAGTATGTCTTAATTACATGAATAGGCATTTTTGGCTTGAATAAAATATTCAGTGAGCATCATAAGCGTTTTGAAGTGTCTCACCTGGAATAACACAGTGGAAGTGAAGACGAACAATTCTGGGGTGCTGTTACATGAGTAGGTGATGAGTTTGAAACAGAATTGTTTTAAAGAATACAAGATAGGAAAACTACCCTCTCCATATTCCATATAATGGGTTATTTAAATATACATACATTATTATATTTACATTAAATATTATAGGTATAGATGTGAATATTCCACTTCCACTGCTAGGATGTAGCTTGGCTAAAACTAACAGTAACAGCATCAAAATTTTTTATTGATCGTGCCATAGTAAAAATAAAATTGCCTACTATAGTCACATGGAGCATAATGACTTTTCAGTCAGTGATGCCTCCTGTATCTGCATAAGGTTTTTCTGCCCAGGGACATTAGAGTGGCCTGCGTGATGTGCATGCATGATGCCCACTGAACTTTCATAATGCATTTCATAGTGTGTTCTATCATCCAGCAACACATATATGAACTTTGTAACTGAGCTAGGTAGTGCTTTGTATTTTGTGTTTTCTGCAAAGAGGAGGGATGACAAAACAGCCAATAGTTTTCAGTTTTTTATTTGAAAGAGGACTTAAAATTGCTAGTATTTATGGAGAAGGAAACACATTCTTCATGATTTTCTTAAAATAAATATATTTTTTTGACTTCTTTTTACATAATAGTTTAGAAGTGTGAGTAACCTACAGAGAAATTCCAGAGAGCCAAAAGTAGTTGAGAAAAAAAGAGAAGAAAAGGGAATATATATTGGAGTGAAACTTTCCATTTTACACAGTTGTTTTTATGATGTGGGGTCTCACTGAAAACTGCTATAACTCTTTCCTGCTTACCACTACAACTTAACATTTGGATCTCAATTGGCCCTTGACTTGAAGATGAGTCAGACCTTTTGATTACTTGGGAAGTTATTGGCAGCCTTTGTGTTGGGGCCTGTGGCCATCTAGGTAGAGAGATCTATTTGCATGGTTAACATAGCAAGGTGGTCTCAGCCAAACTTCTCTAGAAACTACTCATGTGCTGATACCAATTTTCTTCTAGGTGTATTTGCATAAAATAATATCTATGAGGGCTTTGACACTGTTTGATGTTTTAGGTGGTAGAGAGAGAAACTGAACAAGTCACTTGATCAAGATCGATTTGAACAGAGTGAGCAAGTGTTTTCCTCCCCCGGAAGACAGCTGGGTTTTCTGTCTGGTGCTTTTGTAGGGAAGATATTCCTCTCAGTATGCAGGTGGAACTTCAGAACATTTAACAACTGCAGCTATGTCAGACTGAGAGTGAGAAGGAAAGATGGGGAGCAGGATGCTATGCATTTTCCCCTACTCCAGCCTGAAGAATCCTGACTTGGTCTTACTCAGGACAGAATAGAATTGAGAGTCAGGGATTTAGCTCAATTGGTACTGCATCTTGAAAGTACAAGGGTCTGAGTTCAATCCCTGACATCACAGAAAAAAAAAAAAAAAAACAAAGAAAAACCCCAAACAGATACAGTTGGAAAATAGGGGGCATTTTTAAGTCTTTGAGCACAACTCTGTGGGTCATAATATGTAATATATGACAACATACATTGTATAATATATTCTTTTGCACAGTTCTTGTTAGTGTGTTATACAATTTCTTCTCTGTTCTAAAACAAGGAAAGAGAATTTCTGAAAGAATAATACTAAGATTGAATATTCCAGAAAAATGTTGGTAGCACTAAGCAAGTAAAAAACATATTCCTCTCCTCAGCCTTCTCTTGTTGTGTATACAATAAGGAATTAGGGATAAAATTTTGTCCTTCCCACTAATTATCAACTTTTAGTTAAAACACAGTTGAAACCTTTTTTTAGATGGATAATCTTTATTCCTGAGTTATTTATACTTTGTAAAAGCCCTATATGATGAGTTATTATCCATTGTCTCTTTACTGGGGGCTTAACTTTTGTTACTTCCACTAAGCTATCATTTTTAGAGCCTCTTCACTTATTAATACTTTTCAAGGAAATGCAGAAGAAAGCCTACGCTCTGCCAATTAATTACAGAAAATATTTTAAATTATATGGATGGGCTGGGGACTTACCTCAGTGGTTCCAGTGCCTGTCTTGCAAGTGCAAGGACCTGGGTTTGATTCTCTGGTAACCACATACAGTACTGAGCGTGTAGACTCACACCCAGCAGCAACCAGTACCACATACCTCAGTGCCGTGTGTGGTGGCTCACGCCTGTAATCCCAGCACTCGGGAGGCAGAGGCAGGAGGATTGCTGTGATGTGAGTTTGAGGCTGATCTCAGAGCCAGCCTGAACTACAAAGCGAGACCCTGTCTCAAAAAATCTAAAAAAAAATAAAAAAATAAAAAAATAAAAAGAAAGAAATTATATGGAAAATAATGGGATTACAGTTAATATTTTTGCAAATCATAGCCCTGTAAAGGAAGAGAAAAATGAGAGCTCACATGTGAAAAGTCTTCAAAGTGAATGAACATTTCTATTAACATGTTGGTGGATTTCTATCTTATATGTTAAGTAGCCTAGTATATTAATTTGTTAGTAAAGAAAGAAAGGTTGGTCTGGAATCTGTCTCTTGTCTGTCTTGAGTGATGGTCCAAACAATAAAGAATGATGATCATGTCAGATGTTTTTGTGAACACGCTGGGAGCAGACCTCCTGGCCATGGTATTTCCTAACTGGAGAAATCTTTCCAGGATTGCTTTTAAAACAACGTACTTGATCTTCCTAGGGTCAAGTATGATAAGAAACTTGGAGTCTTTTGATTCATGCGGAGTGGCTTCTTGAATATGTCAAGTAAGGTTTGTAACAACCAGAATATAAAATAGAAATGTGACATGAATAAACAATCTCCTAGCTCTGTGAGTTACATACTTATAGGCATTATTTGAAAAGCATATACATATATATATATATATATATATATATATATATATATATATATATATAATGTAACCTACAGTATGTCCTTGTGTGCTTTGATGGCCCCAGGATATACAGTCCCTACCTATACTGTTATTAATTCTGCCTTTGAAATTATTAATACAACTTAATATTGGGAAATATGGCTGATTCTTAGAGTCTAATTTGACATGCTCTCTCAATTGCAGACATAATTGAAAGCTGGTGTAGGATTAGGAGAATGGGGAGGTTGTTAAATATGTGGCCCAGAATAATCAGAACACAGCTACCCAAATGGTTACATAAGCTGTTCATTTCAGTCTCATCTTTAAAGGTCATAAAGTATAGTTCACTCCTAAAAATCCTTACTCTTAAAACATCACACACTAGCCCCAAATCTAGAGGCTGGATCACAATTGGTCTTGGTGCCAATTATTTTCTTTTTTGTTTTGTTTTGACTGGGTTTACTCAGATGCCAGCTAGGAGATGCAATAAGTAGAGTGTTTTGTTTATTGAGGTGAGAGGAGCAACTGTAGAAAGTGGTGAAGTGATACATCAAGGGGGCTTAGGGGATAAATGATGTAGTACTAAGACAGCTGCAGCAGTGAGTGACTGAAATTTAATCCCACACGAATCTTCTGGGAAGTGATACCAAATAAAAATTCAGAATTCTCTACTCTGAAGATTAAGAAAGCTTCTGTATTTATACACTGAATTTTGAGGCTTGTGGTCAAGTATCTGTCTTAGTTTATTTTTTTTTCTGTAGCTATAACAAAATACATGAGACCCACTAATTTATAAAGAATAGAAGTTTCTTTTTTTTCATGCTTGTAGAAGCTGGAAAGATAAAGAGCAAGCTGCTGGCATTGGGTCAGTGTCTGGCTAGGCCTGCACTACAGCACCACGGGGCATGACTGAGAAAGCACAGGTTGGGTCAGGCCTCTCTCTCTTCTCATAACACCACCAGAAAGAACCCTGGAACCATCTGTGCTCAGGAACAGTTGAGTTGTGAATTACTGTTTGCTCAAATAAACTCAGGAGACACACACACACACACACACACACACACACACACACACACACACACAGAGAGAGAGAGAGAGAGAGAGAAGGGAAGAGAATGAGAATTCTGTCCACCCTACAGCCTTTGGATTCAGTCCTTCTGGGGTTTCAAATAATTTTCTACTCCACAGAAATAAACCGCCTTAAAGAATAAGTCCTAGAAGCAAAGAAAGTGAGGAGATAATCCCTCTTTTCCAGTGTGAGTAGGAATAATCTTCAGGAAACATAAATTTCCTTCAAGTGAGAAGTCCTCTTTCCTTTAGTTTAACTCTGGTCCATTTGTACCTTAACATAGAATTTATTATCTTGTCCTGTCTTGCCAGAGCCTGCTCTTATTGTCTTTGTGAGACCCTAGATGTGACTTAAATTGGAATACTGCCCAGATAGGTGGAAGAATGAGGCTGAGAATGACAGAGTAGGAGTTAAACAATCACCCACAGGTACATCCCTTGCATCTCCATTGGTACGAGCTCTATCACCTGTCTTTTCCCAATCCTGTATGGTTTATTATCGTCTGGGGTCAATAGCCGTGGCTGTGTGCATATTCTGCTAACCCCCTGGTGCACTGCCTTATAACAAGCATTCAGTACCTTCTCACTGGTGAATTGGTAGCAGGTTGGATAGGGAGAGAAGAGGGATGGCGTTGTGCAGTGAACTGAAATGAACGCTCCCTGCTTTCTCTCATCAGACCCTCTACACTAATTCAAATTGTAGGAGTTGCCTGTGTTCCAGAGGTGACTGATACTGCACTGAATATCCACCTTGGCCTCCTCCGTGGCCAGTCCCAGGACACGGTTTTATGGTGGTGACAAGGGAGGACCTTTCTTTTTCAGTTTGAGGCCTAGAACTGACTCGGGAGTACTGGAAAATCTTAGATTTATGCTAGTATTACCTCCTCCTCACCTCTCTTCTCTCCATAATCAACACCTTAACAGAGAAGAAAATTTAGATGTAAATATTTTGGAGGAATAAATACATTTTCATTGTGAATGCAGAAGTTCATTGGACAGATACTTTCCATTTACATAGCCAGTATCTGTTTTATCCACAAGGTTTTGAGGCAGTTATGTATCTATCTATACAAAGTGTATAGAAAAAAATTAAAATGCAAATGTTAGATTGTGTGTTAAGATTATAATGTAATACATATACATAGACTTGGAACAGCTCAGTGGATGAACAAATTAGGAAAACCCCAGAGGCAATTAATCTATTATGACACTCACTTCTATTACTTTGGGTTCCCAGAGATTTTTATTTTGCTATTGTTGTTGTCCTTGTACACGGAATTGAGCTTAAATTGATGACATAATGAGGAAATTTAGCCTTAATTTACGTTTTTTGTCCTATATATTTCTAGTGAGGCAGAGGAAAAAGAAGTATTTTTAATAGAAGTGTTACATGTAGCTGTGATAAGAAGCCTAGATACTTCACAGAGCACAACCGTTGGGGAGATTATCACAGAAACAGAGAATAGCCTTGGGAAGGAGAATCAGAGTGATTCCAAAGGAAAAGAAAATCAGGAAAATGGAAGAAATTTCATGCACAGGTCAAATATTTGCAAGGCTTAGACTGTGAAAATAAGGAACAATGCTCAACCCCGTTTAAAGCTGCTTTTCATTTAGATGTGCCAGGACAAGGACAAGTCCCGGAGTTCACTTAGCTCCACCTCTACACTTTACAGATGACAAAGCTGGGGTCCCAAGAGTTAAGCGATTTACCGGTGGTCACAGTCACCATGGTGCGCAACAGAGCTACAATTCGGGGTATCGGAGAACCGGTCTGGGGCGCTGTGTGTTCCTTCTCACTTCTCACTGCTGCCTCCAGCTGCTATCATTTAGGCAGGAGCTACCCAGGCTCCTTAGCGGCAAAATGGACCTGCAGGGAGGAGCTGGAGACGCCAGGACCCCTGGCAAAACTCTACGGAAAGTGTGTCAAATTGTGACATCTTTTTGGCAGAAAAGCAATACCAGGGAGGAACTCCAATGAAAAGGACAGCAGGGAAACCATAGGAGTAAGGGTACTACATGATAGTTTGATGTGGTAATTTTTGTGAAAAGAGTAGTCATCAGCTGTGAGGTGAGGTGACAAGATCCATACCCAGAGGAAGAAGCAATTGCACACCAGAGACTTGGCAGCCTCCTGTTAGGGCAGAGCCAATACTGAATCTAACATCGAGTTCAGGCGCCCGACAGAAGCCTCAGCTCGCGTGTTGTGTGGCAGAGAAAGCCTGAGACTGAGAAGCGAGATGAGTAACGAGTTAACGTTGAAAAGGTTACCACGATTTCAGCAAGCTCTCCCTGCACGTCTCGGAGTGTGACTGAACCAGATCTTACTTTTTCTCTCATGAGAATGACTCTTGAAGGGGAGACGGGAGCACACAGATGGAAGAACTCGTGCATCTGGCTAAGAGAGACTGCGGGGTGGGAGAGTCCAGATACAGACACATGAGACTATTTCAGCTGCATTCTTGCCCCTAAGCAACAGATCACCTGATTAAAATCATCTCTGACCATATGGATGCTCTTTTTTTTTTTTTTTTTTTTTTTGCTCATAAGAATTTTTTTTGGTGGACAGTCCCAGATTTTTGGTGACTCAATATACAATGATTCGGTTTTTCCACCCTACTATTCCTAGCACATCATGATGTCTTTCCTACCTGCCATCTGGTTGTTGTAGCTCTAACCAGCAAGTCTTCATGCAACAGCTTTAGAAAGTGTTAAGGGTGGGAAAAGAAAAAAAGATTCTTTTCTCCATGTTTTTCTTATCATCATCGTGAAGAAAAATCCTAGAGAATACTCCTAGAAGGCTTGAGTTACAAAGTTTTATTTTGGTACTTGATTGCTTTGAAACTCAGTGGATTGTGTACTTCATACATTTTGAAGCAAACATCTTGTTCCCGTATTTGTTTTGTACCAGTGATGTTGGTGTTGATTACCTTGGGACTTGCTTCCCTTTCCAGCCTAAACTGTTCATTTGGCAGTTTGACATCTCTGGCGTCCTTTATGCCTCCTGGAGCCACTGAACAATTCTTGAGGAACCGCATCATTTCACTTTCTTCAACTGGGTGATGCAACATACCTAGACCAATTCATGGTAAATGTTAATGAGTTTGCCATGACTGACTTATTCTACTCATAATTTATCTCTTACAGCCAGGAAATACATTGAACTCCATCAGAATTTGTTCTTGTAAGTATGGAATATGGAGAAGGATGTTCATGGTCAGCCATGCTTAGTTAACTGGTTTGACATTTCTAAAAGATTAGACCTGACCTAACTACTAATACTGCCTGATCTCTTCCAAAATTTCATGTTATTTCACAGACCACATCCAGACACGAGAAATAAAACCTTTATACTCATTTTCTTACTAATCTAGCCATAAATTTGCAAGTCTTTTTGACTTACTCCAATAATACAATGAAAGATATAAAATAATTTAATAGATAAAACAACAAAAATCTTACCCTTTATTCTTCTTTCTCTAATCCAAGTTGAATAGCTTCAGAAGTATATATGAGACTGGGAGTTATGCCCAATTCTGTTTGCTGCTGAAATTTAAAATTAACAGCTGTGTTTTCAATAGAAAGTTGAAAATGGAGTAAATGAGTAACATAGTTACTACTTGTGGCCTTGTCAACTTTATTTGGTTTCCAAATCCTGTAGCTACCCTCTACTTCTTGAACTTCCGGTTAGCTGGATGAGGTCATTGAAATGGCTATGGAGATAGTCTGCTGCTTTCAGGTTTGGCCCCTATAAAATTCTCATTGTTAGGAATTGAATTATGTGATGGAAGCCCCTAACCCAGGTTAGCTAGTGTCCTACTAAGAGAGAACACCATGTGAAGACAGAGAACCCGGCAGGATACTACATGATGTGGGTGGCAGAGGTTGCAGTGCTCCAGATGTCAAGGAAGACATGCTGGGGCTTCCAAAGCATAAAATAGAGTAAAGAAAGTACACACACCTCCAGGAGACTAGGCGAGACTGTGCTCATATCAAACTGTGATTTAACTTCCAGTCTTTATATGGAAAGAGAATATATTTCGGTTGTCTTTTGTTTTCAGCCAAAAACTGTGATAAATTTTTATTATAATTTTAGTATCTTCTATTGTCCTCTACTCCTCTTCCATTCCATTACCTCTCCCTCTCTCTGTCCCACTCCCTCTCCTCTCCCTTCCCCTCTTCCCTTATTTTTCTTTGAACAAATACAAAGACTCTATAGAAAATAAAATATCAGGGCTGGGGATTTAGCTCAGGGGATCTGTTTCTTGTCTTGTAAATGCAGGGTCCCTAATTAAATCCCCAATACCAAACAAACAGACAAACACGCAAAAATGAAATGCACAGTGACTGGAAGAAGTTTGATTACTAAGTAGCTAGATGAATCATACAGTCCTCTATTACTTCTTTTTGTTTGATAGTAATATAAGAGAAAAATGTTCTTTATTAAGGCCTGACATTTTGGGGCTGTTTATAATCACAGTCATGCTGCTTGATTAGATTTAAAGCCTGGCCTTTAAAGATTGTGAAATTGGGGGTAATCATAATGGAGATTATTTTAGAGTACTTACCTCTAGATGCTACAGTTGTAATGAATTAAATAACCAGTAAGTTTCCTATATGTTTAGGAGACTGTGGATCATTGTGCCAGCATCTTCCTGTCTCAGATCCAGTTATCAGGACCCACTGAGGTAGCAGAGCTCAAAGCTGAAGATATGATGAATAACATGATTGGTGATGTGGAAATGGGCACTGTTTCTAATTCGCAATTGTGAAGCTAGCTTGTTACCTGCTTTTGTATCATTGTGTAAAGTTTCAATTTTATTCCATAGTTTTGGTACATTCTCTGAAATTGTGAAAGGAAAAGAGGAAATTGCTACTTTGCTCAGAAGGATCACGTTTTTGTAAATTTAATCCACACGTGTGAGCGATTGCACAAGCCATCAGTAGCACCTTCTCATATTTCCATTCTCTGAGATAACCAAGCAAATATTTGCAAGTTTAATATTCAATAGAACGTCTTCAGTGATTTTGCTTGAGAAGGCAGACATGTAAAATATTAATGGAAACTATGCCTGATGTAGTTAAATGCATGCAGTAGAGAACGCACTGCATCCTACATTCAGCCATCTATATTTGAGACCCTCACTGAACACGCACAAGCTGTGTCACCTAGGGAAGATGTGCTCAGACTTTCTGTTAATCTTCTGGCAAGGACTGTTGACAGAATGACTAGAGGAACTATTAAAGGTGTTGAAGAAACCGGAGATAAACGCTTGCAGATGTTTCTTCAGAGACTAACCAAGAATCTTCTTCCAGAATCCATCTGCCTTTATGTGTTTTGCACATTCAGTTTCACAGGAAAAGAAAGAAACAGATGGACAACAGGAATGTTAGTGGTGCAGTAACTATGGAAAGTAGTTGTGCATAGAGCTAAAAACAGAATCATCTATCAATCCTACATACACAAAATTTTTTTTTAAGGATAATAATTCAAACAGTTTCTTTTACACCAATATTCTTTGCATCATTATTCACAGTAGCCAAAAGGTATAGATTACCTAAGTGTTCACAAAGACAAATAAGAAATATATATATATATATATATATATATATATAAATACATCTATCTCAGGTCATGAGCTAGACTCATTCTGTGATGCTGGTCTCTGGTCTCAAACTAGGTTGAACAGGAACCAAATTGAATTCAATGGTTAGGGCTCATGTTGTCCTCAAGGGGAAATTGATTTCATTCCTGTCCAATTTGGTTTGTAGCCAGAATCATGGAGAGGATTGAGTTCATGAACCAAGATACCTTGGTGAGTATATGTACATAGAAGATATACATATTATTCACATATAATAAGGAATGAAACACCAGTGTGGATAAATCTTGAACACGTAATGCTAAATGAAAAAGATAAAATACGACTCTAGTTACACTGGCCTATTATATCCATGTATCCTATATCTCAGATTCCACAAACACAGGTGGAGAATGTTTTTTAAAATTATATTTGTACATATATAAATTACATTTAAAAATTACCTTTATACATATAAATGTTTTGGTAATTATCTTTTGAGCAATGCAGCATAAAAATTACTTATATAACATTTGCACTCTATTAAGTATTACAAATAAACTATAGATGGCTTAAAGTATATAGGAAGATGTGTGTGGATAAATGCAAAAAATGACATCATTTTATATGAGTGATGTGCTGCTTGTAGTGTCCATCCAGGACCTTGAATCAATCCTCACTGATACTGAAGAACAACTGTACATGAAATATAAAAACAGGCAAAGTCAGAGATAGAAAGTCAATGAGAAGCTACCCAAGACTGGTGGGAGGAGAAATGGACACCTAATTGCTTCTTCAATAGAGACTGTCTATTCTTGAAAGAGAAAAAACAGTTTTAAATAGTCATGATCATTTTATGGTACTGTTATTGCTATTTATGTCACTAATTGGACATTTAGAAATATTTAAAATGGCAAGACTTATGTCTCTTACCTTTTAGTAAGGTAACAATAATTAAAAATAAAAGTGAAAAAATATTTTTGCAGTTAAAAAAATGAACAAATGGACTTTACATGTTGTTACCAAAAGTATACGCTAAATTTTTGAAGTTCTTAATGTATTAGCTTAATTTGCTTAATTCAGTATATATATGTATATATATAATTATTAATAGCTTAATTCAGTATATAATGTGTACTGAATTATGTATTGAAACAAATTTCCTATAAATATATATTTGTGAATTAAAAGTAGGATAAAAGATTTAAAAAGTCTTTTGACCAAAGACTTTTCAGTATCAACAAAGATCTGTAAACTCCCCTTTGTGTCAGGTCAAACAGTCGATACTGGTGAATCTTTAATGCAGAGCAGCGCCATTGCAAGAGATGGTCCAATTCTTTCAGAATTTATATTTCATTAAACATAGAGATTATTCTCCCTAGTGAAGTAAACACAACATTTGTTAGCTCTGAGTTTAGGAAGCACAGTTGTAGAATGATGGGAGTTTGTCGCAAATAGCAGAAGGCTTAGCAATGAGGTTAGGATTAGTGGTGCTATCTCTTGGAAAAAGAGTAGTTTCATTGTTAAATGCTTTGGAGAGAATTGGTCTCTAGGTAGAAGAAGTTAAAGTGCTACTGTATTGTGCCTGAATACTGAATTCAGTGAGAGAAAGGTGTCCTGTTAGGGCCAGGAGACACTTTGAAGCTCTCTTCCTTCCTTGTAAGTAAATGAACATTTTGTGTGCTTAGTGCAGTGGTTGATGGTGCTGCATATTTTCTTAAAAAGTGTTCTTGTCTCTCATGTCCCCAACAAGAGCCATTGTGATTTATAACCTTCAAAAGACTATGTGTTCTTTAATCTCTATCTCAGTGAATGGGCAACATGTGTGATGCTTTCCTGATCGTCTGTGTGGTTAATCTGGAATGTATCTTTCCTCTCCATACCCCTTCTCTATGCCTTATGTTCAGAACCAGTCCCTTGACAGGCTGATGAGGGCTTTTTTTTCTTAGGACACTGATAAGAAAACTTTGATTTCTTGAACTTTCCCGCCTGTTCTCCGAGTCTCTTTTCATTGTTTGTGTCTCATGGAAGGGAAACTTTCAGAAATAGACTTGCATCACAGTAT
Organism: Petromus typicus; assembly: GCA_004026965.1. Taxonomy (NCBI): domain Eukaryota; kingdom Metazoa; phylum Chordata; class Mammalia; order Rodentia; family Petromuridae; genus Petromus; species Petromus typicus. The sequence goes on from PVIR01009949.1 coordinate 13,932, forward strand.
AGATCTCTGAAAGTTTTACATTCTTTCTTTGATTGCGAACAACCTGTGCATAATATAAATATTTACTTTTTTCCAGCTACAAAACCATGTATAGAAAAATGAAATGACTGTTCATTTTTTATTTGATAGTTGTTTGTTTTTATACATGAATGTGTTTTGTTTATTTTAAATCATTGCCAAAGGGGAAATAGCAATGTTGCTCCCTCTTTTCAGGCTACATTAAAACATAATGTCCTGGAAAATAATTTGACAACTCTAAAAGTTTGTTCTTGGAGTCCTACTTCTGTTAATCAATGTAGAAATGACCTTTTCTTCTTCGCTGCCTTAAATTCAGTGTATATTTTTACAGGCTAGACATTCTAGATGCCTAAGAAATACTGGATCCCATATACAAAAGACAAGACATATGTTTCTAAGTTGCCATTAAAAAAATCTTCTGGAAACACCATGATGAATTGCATTGGCCAATCTTGTAAATATCTGAGTTTATCTGAATAAAAAATAGCCTTTTAATGGCCAACTTCTTTCAACACAGTACCTCTCATTATTGAGCCTCAAAACTTCTTAGAGGTGGAGGAGATATCAGGGAATTAAAGAAGGTAATGTACTGAGGTACATGTGTACGTCATCTGGGTTGTTCCTCTCTGCAAGAGATGGAGCCAGTAGCAAAAGTGGAATCACTTTAGATTTTGATCTTGTCCATGATTGTTATCCAATTTTAGGTGCTTTTGCAAGGTAGGAGGATTTTAGGCCTACCTACTTGAACCCTCAAAAACAACTCTTCAAGATAATAGTCTAAAAGAAAATCTAAGGTTTTCTGCATAATCATACTGTGGAGAGACTACTCAAGAATTACTGGAGAACCATTTAGGCAAAAATGTAAAGTTAGAATACACCTGGAAGGTGACAGGGACATAGACCCAAGATAGGGTTTACTGGTAAAGTTCTGTTGTAGCCATGTACCAAATAAGTTCCCACCTTTTGAAAACATCTATAATAATACCTACCAATGTGGCCCCTGACCTTTCAAAAGTTAGTTCTTCTCTCTTTTATTTCTCCTCCCTTTGCTTTTCTCTCCTGTTTCTTGCACATCCTTTTGCTCACCTACTTTCTAACTAACGTACGTCTAACGCACTCTCATTGTCAATGCAGATCAGTTGAACAACCTTCTGTTTTGTTCACTAATACTCAGTGTCTCATCTATCACTCCAAATGACTTGATTAAATAACTATGAGACAGTGGAAGATCACTTTCCATGAAGAATGCTGATGATATGGATTAAGATAATTATTTTTACCCTCACACCTATAAATTAGGAAAGCATTTTAATGAGACTGCCACGAAAGCACCAATCTTTTTAAGAAAATAAGCAAAGTATGTTTTCATTGTGGTCTCATTAAAATGCTTTTAGGATATGCCATTTTCCTCAGTTAATTACCTCCATGGGGGGGCTTGGTTTGTGGAGATAATCTATAATGATAACTTATTTTCTAACTATCTCTTTATATCAGTCCTGATCTTTGTGGGTTTTTTTTTTTTTTTTTGAGACAGGGCCTCACTTTTGCAATTCTGGCTGGCCCTGAGCTCAGCATAGAACTCACAGCAATCCTTCTGCCTCTGCCTCTCAAGTGCTGGGATTATAGGCGTGAGCCACCATGCCTGGCACTGTGGTATGTGGTTCTGATTGTTGGTGGGTGTAAGTATCCACACCTGGCATTGTTGTATGTGGTTACTGGTGATCAAACCCAGGCCCTTGCACTTGCAAGGCAGGTGCCAGAACCACTGAGCTAATCCCCAATCCATGTGCTTTTTTTCTTGAGAAAAACTCAGATGATTGATCCCTGCCTGCGAACAAGAGATCTTTTCGGACTGTTTCAAGCAGAGGTGGATGAAAGTTAAAGGGTTTTAGGTGGTTCACAGAATCTCAGGTCTGCAATTGTACTCATCTCAGGAGATCTTTAGCAAAAAATGATCCATAACTGGACTAGGATAAAAGAGGCTAAAAGCATATGAAAAGCACTCAACTTGCAAAACTAACATAATGTGAAGACTAAAACTAGGTAGATAAGGAAATAAGAGACTAAAGTTGTTAAATAGGAATTTCAGATTTCTAGTTAAAAAGCTGGTAGCTTGGTAATTACATTTACTGTCTGTTATGGTCACATGTGGTGGGCTACACAATACTTTTTGTGTTTCCTTTCTGTGTTCAGAAATTTGTATGTTATGCATGCTGTCATAACAAAATGGAAGCCAGAATTTGTTTTCACGACTTCTTTTATTTCTAAATCACATTACAGGAGACAGTTTTCTCTCCCCTAGAGGAAGAAAATAAGGAAAAAAGCAAGCCCAGAATCAATCTTGTGTTCGTGCAATGGCAGACAAGTTAAATTTTTCACAAGAAATCGTGGAGCTCCTTGCTTCTAGTTTGCAGTATCTTCATTTGAGCTGTAGTTTTGCTGCCAAGCGGTGAAGTCATAGTCTTTTTATTAGGACAACTCTAATGGGATATAATGGGTCTGCTTCTTGGCTACCTAACTTCCAGTTTTACTTCCACAACTTCTATTTCTCTTTGAGTAATCTTGCTCTTCTGCCAGTCTATATTTTCCAGTTTAGCCAAAGGCACTCTTTTAAACTGCAAATCTGATAATACTATTCTCCTAATCAAATCTTACTATGACATTTCTCTGGCCTGAGTCAAAACTCCTAAGGTATTAGTTTCCTCAGGCTGCCATGATAAATTACCACCAACTTAGATGGCTTAAAACAAAAGAAATATATTCCCTTCTAGTTCTGGAGGTTAGAAGTCTGAACTGGAGGTGTTGTCAGGGCCATGTTCTTTTGAGAGACCCTGGACAGGATCCTTCCTACCCTCAACTTGGCTTCTAGTGGCTTCCAGCAGTTCTTGCTGTTCGGTGGCTGTGGTGGCACAGTCACAGCTTCATTCTTCCCATAAGCACTGCTCTCAGTGTACATTTCTGTCTTCCCAGAGGGTTCTCTAGAAATGTGCACAGTATGACCCAATTTAGGTAGACTCTACTTGCAAGACTTTATTTCCAAGTAAGGTCAACTACTGGGGACTAGAACTTCAGTACATCCTTTTGGGAAAAAACATTTGAATCCATAGGTACAAGGTGTGATCCCCATGTGCCTTCCCAGCTAACCTGTTAACTTCTTTATCTCTTTGTACAGTCAGTCGTGACTTCAGTTTTTTTAAAAAATTATTTTATTTTATTGGAGACGGGGTCTCACTTTGTGGTTCAGGCTGGCCCTGAGCTCAGCCTCCAACTCACATCACAGCAATACTCCTGCCTCTGCTTCCTGAGTGCTGGGATTACCTGTGGTATGTGGTACTGATTGCTGCTGGGCGTGAGCCTCCATGCCCAATATTTTATGTGGTTACCAGGGGAACTGAACCCAGGCCCTTGCGCTTGCAAGACAAGCACCAGAACCAGAACCACTGAGCTAACTCCCCAGCCTGTGACTTCAGTTTCTTGATGTTGTCTATAATCTCACATTGCCTCTCAAGCAGGTTTCCTCTCCTTTGAATACTCCATCCCTCGTGGTTATCAGTCCTCCCAGATGCTTCTTACATCGTTCTTGACACTACAGTCACTTCTGTGACCCTGTTCTGTGCTCTCACATTAGCTGTCTTTCTCCATCATAACACATGTCACACACCATACAAATGATTTGCTTGAGACCGTAGGTTCCAGAAACCTGTGATGAAACCTACTTTCTCAATGAAAATATCCCAGTAATTGATGTAGACTTTCAATAAGAAGAATAAATTTGGAAACTTTTTTTTTTTAGTTCTCAGTATCTGTGATAACTTAGCCGCCCAGATCCAGGACCCTACTGTCAAGGCCTCCTGCTTTTTGTGGACTGTTCTTTAACACGGAATCCCATTATAAAGAATGCATTGACCTTTTTAGAAGGTTGTATGTCACAGAAACTTCCTACTACATTCTTGTGTAGGAAATGAGCTTGAATTACAGTCTTGTAGAGCTGTCTTCCTGGTAAATGTTATCCTCTGATGCATCAACGAAAACACAACTGTACAAAGCTCCTTCAGACTTTGCTCTTTTCCATTTGACTTAGAAATTTTACACCTTCACTTTGGAGTAGTCATTACAATGAGGATTAATCTATTGCTTTCTAATTATAGTCATTATTAATTATTAGCAACATTAAGACTTCCCATGTCAAATATAAAATCAGAACTTTTTGCATCCTCCATGGATTTACTACTGGATGCTTCGAATGAAATGTTCAACATTCAAGACTACAGTGTCTGGTTCCCACTCTGTATTCCATGTCACAGCTCTTACACTTGCAGTGAGAGTGAAAGGCTTGGTGTTCCCCAGAAGGCTGCTAATACAAAAATAAATAATGTTCATTGTTAGATATTGTTTCTGTTTTTGTGGGTAAATATGAATATGTCTTTTTTTGGAAATGTACTCATTTAATATTACTATATTATTCTCTGAATAATATTGTCCTTTCTGTTACTTTTCTAAGGCTTGAGAAAAACATATATTAATGTTTTTATATTTTAACACCTTCTGTTGTACTGTAGGTTACAGGAAGAATTAAAAGGAAAGGAGAAATAAAACTTCATTTGAGAACCTCCGATGAATTCTCTGCAAAATTAACTTAGAACTTGTATACCAGCATTATTTATATAACAGGGCCTATACTAAAAACACAGATGCTCTTTAGTGGCATAGTTTGTAATAAAAATTGCTAAATGTCAAAATATTACCTAACCGTGCTATAGTCACGCTGACCTTGGCACTCACTGTAATTCATATGATCTGCTTCAGTGTCTGTTCAGTCTATATCTCAGTAACACACACACACACACACACACACACACACACAACTAGAATTACATGAGTTCAGAAATCACTGTGTGTTTGTCATGATTCTGTGCAAAGGATTAGTGAAGTAATGTGGAGACACTAGGATGAGTTTTAAGAAGTAGAATTCCTCCTGTTGTTCCTCCCCAGATGGTTGCCTCTTTCCTCCTCTACATAGGTAGGGCTCCCATGAACCTGCAGAATATGTTCCAAAGGATGAGAGCATTTGAATGGAAAAGATTACCTCAGTAAAGAAAATATAGTACAAAAATGCAAAGTGATATTGTTCAGGTACATAGTGAAGGCTTTACTGTCATTTGTAACCATGTTGGTGAACTTAAAGGGCATATTACTTGAAGTAAATCAGACACAAAAATACACATACTGAAAACTTTCACCTCTATGAAGTGTCTAAAATAGTCAATCTCAGAGAATCAGACAAGAGAATAGGATGGTGGGGGGGTGGGAGATGGGGGAGTAGGGGAGATGTAAGATGGACAAGTTCTAGTGGTCCGCTTTTCAAGGTAGGGCTTATAGTTGATACAGTATCATGCACCTTAAAATATGTCAAGAAGATAATATTTCACATTAAGTATTCTTATCAACACACACACACACACACACACACACACACACACACACACAAGAACATTGGAAATTTTTGGTAATGATAGTTATGGTGAAACCCTGTTTGTGGTCATGGTATCATAGCTATACACTTATGTCCAAACTTACTAAATATATAAATATATAAATATATACATAAAGAGTATACAATGTATTATGTATCAATCACAAATATTTTAACATGAAAGTTTCATATTATCTGTGTTCCAAAGATGATTTTGAAATTGTATTAGATATTCTAGTAAGATCTTCTTGTTTAGTGTACAGTATAGAAAACATGGATACTACATAACATATTTGTTTCTTTAAAAAGTTTTTGTTTTCCTTTATATATGTCGGTTGCATTTTATGCATTCAAATATATTTCTCTGTCATCAGAGTGACAAAGGATCTGTGAAATGAAGGATGCTTCTCTAGCCACTTGTAATGTGGGTTTCGATGCTTCCTTCTTATTGGAGAGGTATATCTCCCTGGTGCTATGACAGTTTCCGATGATGACTCAAAGTCCACAGTAAGACAAGGTTTGTATTATGGTAACTTTTGGGGAGCATTGAATAAAATCCCTCACACCCCTCTTTATCCCCAGCACCATCTCTACCTCCAGAATCATACTTTTTAAAAAAAAAAATTGATTTTTTGGTACACTTTGTATACACATTAAGTACATGATTGACATGGAGAACTTGTGCCAGTACTTCTCAGCCTTTTGGCTAAGATCCAGAATAGTACCCCAAATCATCTTAACTTCTAATTGTCTACACATTTACCCCTCTTGTTTTAACATATTTGCAGAACCACTAATCTGTTGGCCATATGAAAATCTGAGCTGAAGTCCTGGCTTTTGTGCTTAGTAATATTTTGCTAATTAGTTACTTAAACAATCTGGGCTTCAGTGTCCTGATACACATGGTTATCTTTTATTGGTGGGTCGAAAAGAGGAAGTTAGTGAATATATGTGAAGCCCTTCAATGGATGTCTGACGACAATGGTTACATAAATGTTTGCTTCTAGATGACTGTTTGTGGGTTCTATAACTAAAAGTTGAAAAGGTGAGGCACTGTTCAGAAAGGAAGACCTGTCTGATGTCATCTTTGCTTTGTCCTTGTTGCTCTTCTTTGCTGAGGTAACCAGCAGTTTGTGAGCTCTCACACACATGTAGGTTGGACCAACCTGGGAGGATGTCACCTCCAGCTCAGGCTGTAAACCTTTCATACCCTGAACTGGAACTTTGTGGTGATGCAAAGGTCGGTGGACCCTACACTTCTACCTACATAGCTGAGATTGGTTTCTTAGAAGAGAATAGTCAATGAATATATTCTCCAACTTTCTTGGAAGATGATAGGAGTTCTTCCTTTGCTGAGCTATTTCTAAATTGGTAAAATGATTAAAATGAGATGTGCATACATACCAGTACCCTGAAATGATGTAATTTTATGTATTGTAGCATATGCTAATAACTCAAAATATTAAAAAATGAATGATGAACTTTGATGATGTCATCAAAGGTTGGTGGCTAATGCTTGGTTTTCTCAGACAGGTCATGCTAATGTACCAAGAAACAAAAAAAATCACTGAGCTAAAAAGACAATCATCCTTTATTTCTAAGAGAAGCAAGGTTGTTGCTACATATTGCGAGTGAAGCAGAAGTATTGTCTTGAACTTGCATATTAATTTAGGCATTGATGGCCAGTGGTGTGGCAGACTGGCATTCCCAGTGTGCATGGCCCAACACGATCAAGATGATCAGTGCTCTTTTATATTAAAAATGTGGTTTGTAAATAATTTTAGCTGGGGCCAGAGCTCAGCTGCACAGTACCTGCCTGGCAAGTGCAAGAACCTGAATTTGAGTCCTGATACAAAATAAAACTTAAATTATAAAAAAGGATCAATTGAGTAAGAGGAAAAATCAAAACAAAATAGGATAAGGTTAGAAAGTCTCTAAGGAAACCATGAGAACTTTTCACACTTAATTCTTTTGCTGAACACAGTGGCACCCAATTTAAAAACTATATATTTTCAATATATTTGCAAAATACATGTGGATTCCTTGCCTGGAGTGGGCTGGTAGATCATTGCTGGTGTTTTTGTTTCATTTGCATCTCTGTGATGGTATCCTGAAGTGATTTGTGGGAAGATGATCCCAGAACAATTGTTTTCCTTAATGATCATGCATTCATTCATTAGATGTTCTATTTCCATCTGTACCAAGTAGATTGGGAGCTTGAAAGAAGAAAAAAAGTTATATAGCTGCCTGCAACATAATTCATGCTAAAAGTCATTGACTCATAACAAAATTATCTAGTTGCTCCACAAACTTTGGATTTCTTCAAGATTGTATTGAAGTGTTCTCTATTAGCCTATTTTTAACATACATGGTTACTTTCAGAAAGTCTTTCATTTCTATTTAAAAAACTATTTGATGAACTCTTGTTTTCATTAAAATTTTAATAAATCCTAGAGAAAAATGGAGGATATTCCTATAACCTGTGAAATAAAATGTTCACAACATTCTATGATTTTCTATCACTAGATAGAAATCATTAAAATAATAAAATCATTAAAATCATTCTATGATTTTACTATCACTAGTACAGGGTAAGGGAGGTTGATATAAGTTCCGGTTCTACCATTTTCTGAGGAAATAAGATGGGTAGGTTATTTTAAAGTTTCATTTCTTTATCTTTAAATAGGGAAAGACTCTGATAAGAGGAAAAAAGAGCAAAAGATTTAATTCTGAAAGATCTATGTCCTTGGGCAAGTTATGAATCTCACCTTACTTCGGCTTCTTAATTTGTGAAATGCAGATAACAGTGTCTATTTTGCAGAGGCATCGTGAGAAATAAATTAGTTAATTAAAATGTGTAAAGCCCTTAGAACTGGCTGATGTGCAGAAAAGTGTTTATTAGGCACCAAATCCTGTGCCAGCTAATTTATAAATATGATCTATTTATCCCTAGACAATAGGTACTGTAACTGTCACCCCACTTTGTAGATGAAGAGTCTGAACCTTTTTATTCTTTTTTGGTGGTGGTGGTCATGGGGATTGAACTCAGGACTTTGTGTTGCCAGGCAGATGTGGGGCCACTGAGCTACATCCCCAGCCCGAAAAATCTGAATCTTTTTTTTTTTGTCCCTTTGATATAGAGTCTCACTTTGTAATTCAGGCTGACCCTGAGCTCTACCTCAGCTCACAGCAATCCTCCTGCCTCTGCCTCCTGAGTGCTGGGATGACAGACATGAGCCACCACACCTGGCACTGTGGTATGTGGTTCTGATTGCTGGTGGGCATGAGATTCTACCCCTAGCATTGTTGTGTGTGGTTACCAGGACTGAACTTGCACTTGCAAGGCAGGTGCCTGAACCATAGAGTTAAATCCCTGGCCGCAGAATTTGAATCTTAAGGAGATTAAGCTGCTTAGTTAAAGTTATAGAAAGAAGAAGTGGCAAAATCAGGTTTTTAAATCTTCATTCTAATTCTGTTCTTTTATATTGTCTTCCTGAACAATGTTATCTTCCGAAAACCTGCTTAATCTCCTGATATTTTAAGCATATCAAAAGCTAATTTATAAAAAAATATCTGTTGTATATATTGTTGACTGTGGCAGAAAATTAAGCTATTTAAAATTATATGTAAAACAAAATAGTGCAGTCATCTTATACTTATTCTTTACAAATTCTCCAACTGGCATCTTTTGCCGGACAGGTTTTTAAAACTTGTAGATTTTATCACTTCGAGCATTTGCTCATTTTAGTCTTTGTGTAATATTGTTGCTCTTTATTTTAGGAATTTGTTCTATCCCCAGGCAAATGGAATGATGTTTTGAGTAATATTCTAGCATTAGTAAGGAATAGTGTGATACAAAAGCAAATTGAGGCAGCTCAGTGCTATGATCAGGAACTTAATAGGAAGTATAAGAAACCTCTACTCTATTTAGGACTCTTAGACAAAACTGGCTCCAGAGCCACAGATACAAGAACCCATTTCTAGGGCTGAACAGTGGAGTTGATTTATTTTCTTTGCTCATGGATTGATACTAGGGGAATGTTCAGTTAACAGACTTGTGAAGTGATTCAGTGTGCTGAAGACACAGACTTCTGATTCTTTACTTGATAGAAATTTACCTCATTGACTTATTCTCCAGCCATAAAAACAGAAAGAAAGTGCTAGCTACTGAGTTTAAGTGTATTCATGGGTAGCCTGTGGGACTTATAGGACCCACCCAGCAGAGTAGTAGAGAGTGAACAAATACAAGAAAAGCAATCAACTCTGCACATGATACACAGTCGATGTGGAATAAATATCACTGATATCTATTTCAGTGAGGCTTCCAGGCCCTGAGAAATTTCTCCGTTGTTTCTCAGAGTTCTCATCGTTTATCTCATGTATGCTTCCAAAGATTATTTTATCAGTTGCTTTCCTGGCTTAGAGACTTCTTCCAGAGCCTTCAAAGTCCGCCGAGCTATGGGACTCTCTTCTGCTTTTCCGTTGGAGGAAGTTTCCGGTTTTGTTTCTAAAGTGCACTGCAAGTCCCTGACTCCATGTCCTGTGCAGAGTCTGGTGTGTGGCTGACCCAGCATCTCCCCGCTGCGCCTGACTTGCACAAAGCTGCCCTCGACTCTGCTGAGCCTGTGTTCTGGACACGAGTGCCTGATTTCTTAGGATTTTATGAGCAGGCATAGATCTTCTAGGGCGTATTGTTCATAATCCTCTCTCTTTAGGGCCGGGGTGGGGGTGGGGTTGGGTCTAGGTGGTTGCTCCATAAGACAAATTTGTTTGAAGGAGGAGGCCGTGCATTCGATTTATTTCTCTCCTTGCTTCCGAACGGTTTCTTAACATGAGTGCTTTCTTGAGAAGCCTGTCCCTTCCTCCTATAAAAATCCCAACCTCTGATATATTACTCTCACAAAGCTTCCAAGCTTCTCAGCATCACGACTAAGTAGTACTTAGTGCACAATTCAATCCAGTCTCCAAATACACATGGGACACGTACATGAGCAAGTACAGAGTCTCAAGTACATCAGAAAGCATTGTTACTTTCTTCCATTTTGGTATTTGTGCATACTTTATTCCCTTTCAATTTGGGTAAATGTTTGTGTTTGTGACTTAAGAGTGATACTGTTTGATATGTTTTCTTTCAGCAACAGAGAGCTGTTTGGCTGAAGGTCACTTTTTAAAAAGGTTTTCTTCTGAATAACACAAGTAAATCATGTGGCTCTGTCCTTATTGGTAGTTTGGCTGCTGTCTTTTGAAAACCTACATAACTGACAGTTGTTAAAGTTTTCATAGTTAAGGATCTCCTCATTGTTTATTGTAAAAATAGTTCCAGTTGACCAGTTTCTTGGATTCTCCTCATTTGTAGGAGGAAGAATATTGATAAACCTCATGACTTTGTTGAATTTGATGCACTTAGAATCAATTTCAATCTATAAAGAATTTATTACTAATAATTGTACAGAGCAAAGTTGAAACCACCAAGCTCAGCTCACTGTGACCTTGTACCACTGGGTTCTGTCACTGCGTGGCTGGGCATGCTCATTCTTGACCATTCAGAAATGGCCGCCCCATTTTCTTGCTCTGCCTTTGAGTAGTTTCTATCAACAACTTGAGTGATAGTAACTTCCTTGTCTTTACCTCTAAAGAATGACAATGATACAAATAAATACTATAGGTCTCAGATTTTTAGTACATTTTCTTTGTAAAGTGTCTATACAGAAAATAATATAAGATATGATGAGTATGTTGGGAAAACACAAGAATGTTAACTTAGCTAATCAAATTATGTATTTATATTTTCATGTGTTTCAGTCTATTGAAACCCAAGATAGCTGAATTTATGCACAAATCCTCAAACTTTTTAGTCCAATAGGCAATACATTCACTCTGACAAAGATTTAGTGCTACCTACTGTGCCAAATAAGACCAGGCAGAGGCAATTTGTTATTGCTTTACAATATAAAGCATTCTTTTCGACCTCAGGCATTCCTTAGCTTAACTAACTCTTGTATATCTTTCTGGTTCCTACCTACCTAATGCTTCTTACAGACTGCTTTTTCTGAGCAAGTCATTTATGTTAGATGTACTAATATTTTAAATATTCCAGAGCACTATGTAATTCTTACACAATTTCCAAATATGTAATTTATATGATAGATAATTTTACATAAAATTTTGTATTTACATCTTGTTTCCTGAATAGATTTTCAAAACAAACCTCCCACAGGAAAACACTTAATCTCCATGTAAATAAATAAGGAATCTCTGCTTTTGAGAATGATAAGCTAATGAGAACTTTATTATGTACAGTGCAGATTATATAATAACATGTTAGAGTTTGCACCTTTCAAAACTTATGTCGCTCTATATTAAGGGTGTGGTAGAAGCCAAGATCTTAATAGGCACTTTTTCATTGACCTAACAGAAACTATAGGAGGGTAAGAGCTCAAGATTATGTGGTTTATGAGTAGTTGCATGAGAAACTGGTAAGAAACGGTTATGCACATGCACAACTCAGAGGTTGGGCAGAGTGGTGGGAGGTCCATCAGAGGAATCTTGCGATGCAGTAACACGGTGTGGAGGAAGGGAAGTGGCACAAAACCCTTCTCACTTCCTACTTCTGCTCTCCTATATTCGTCTCCCATTGAATAAGCCAATGAAATATTGGTGTTCTTAGGATCTACTGAGGCCAGACTTCTGGGGCACGAGCAGAACAAAGAAAAGTTAAACAATGGGAGTGGGGTGTGGGAGCTGTACTTGAAAATTAACTGGTATTGCAGCCACTCCTGATTCAATTCACTTGGTCCTCTATCTTTTTGTCTCACATACCATAATACCCTGGCTGTCATTCTGGGAAATTTTTGTAGCAATCATGAGCTTTATTATGCTTAGAGACCTGTGGCACTAGGCACTTTCAATCTCTTTTCTATCAGCGGCCTTTTCTATCAGGTCAGCACATGGCCTCTCCATCTAGAACAGGGTGGAAGATGGGACTGAAATATTCTCACTTGGATCAGTGCTTGGATCATTAGCTCAGACACCCACAACCATAGTTCATATTCAGCACACACTCATCCCCAGGTTCATGAACTCTTTTAGGACTTTCCCATGAATACAACTGAGTTACTAATTAAATACCATAAGGCTCACTGAGGGATGGCTGCTCTTTAATGTGACATTTTAGGGCGTACGAAAGACAAGGACTAAGATAATTATTCTTCAGCTGGCTAAACGTAATAGATCTAAGTAAAAGAACCACAGTGCTGGGTCTGACTTCAATTATTTCCTACCCAGCATGTTTTTTAGAAATGTCTTTTAGAACTGCCAGATTTATCCAGTTGTCTCGGCAGCAGTAGGCACAAAATTTTTCCTCATGAAATATGGTTCAAGATCCAGAACAAATAGAATACTTCTTTCTAAGTGTTAATTAAACAACTTAATTAACTTCACTGAGTCTGTTTCCTGGATGCAAGATGGGGATAAGTGTCTCTACTCCATATGACGGTTGTAGGATTTAATGAGGAAATACACAAGCCCTTTATTGTAGTAGCTAGAAAAATGAGCATTTAATAAACAGTAGGTCTCATGTCATCATTATGGGTTTTCTTTGGCCTTACTTTAAAATTTCTGGCATTTTTTTTCTATGCCCTCTGTTTGAAGGGTTTGTCAAGCTAATAAAGCCTTAAGCCAGAAATCTGCAGCAAATTGTTCAAAGATAGTACATTTCTTTCTACAGCTTCCATAATAGAGTAACACACTATGAAGAAGTTAAAACAATGGAAATTTGTCTTCTCACAGTTCTGGAAGCCTTAAGTATAAAGTCAAGGTGTCTGTGTATGGAGGGTAGTTTCTTTCTGTAAAGGAGAATCTATTGTATGCCTTTCTCTTAGCTTCCAATGGGAATAGAAACCTTAGAAATCCTGCAGATTCAATCTCTACCTCTATCTTCTCATCATCTTCTCTGAGTCTTCTTCCCTTCTGTCCCATCAAGACAAACATCATTGCAGTATGCTCAACACCACCACAGAAGGAAGACAGAGATGACTTCCTGTTATGGGGAGAATGGAGGACTTCCAGCTCTTTGTACTCAAGGACCTGGATTTTACTCTTTATGTTTCTCAGTCTTTCCTTAAGCCCCAACTTTCTAGGAAAAAATAATCTTTTACACCATTTAGACCTTTGCTTACCTAATGGGACACAGAATGTGATGAAATCGCCACCTGGTGCTGGAGATATGGGACAGCTCCCAGGAGCATAATTATGCAGGCTGTTATTTAATATCTTAACTGTACTTATTCCAAAAACATGCCTGTAGAGTTAGTTAATGTTACAACAAGCCATGGATTGGAACTGAGGTTTTTGACACTTGTATAATGGCAGAAAAACAAGTTCCTAGAATTTGGAATGGGAGCAGTCACTTGACTTTAAGGCAAAATTATTGTTGATGCAGGCACACAATGAATAAAATGCTAAAGAACAAAGACAAAAGTGCCACAGAGAATAGCTCAGAATTAAAACTTTGGTACCTGTATTTGTATTCAAAACAATGTTCCTGTTTTATAAATAGAATGTCACACATAGAAATCAAGCAAGGTGAATAAAAAGCTCATTATTTTCTTGCCAAAATTTTAAAATATATATTTTTAATAAATCTCAGGTTGGCTTTGTGTTTACATGTAGATAGTCACTATGACATACTGAAGTGCTGGGTTAAGATGGAATATAATTTGCTATAAAACCAAATTAACCTTGAGTTATCAATGACCTCATAGTACACACAGGCAATGGTTAGTTTTTGTCACATTCTGTTTGTCCAACTTAACTGAAAGAAAACTCTTCTCCACGCAGCTGCTCAAAACATTCTATTGGGAAACGGTGACAATTTGTAATTAAATCACCTGAACATGACCTCTAGAGTTATGTGTGCAAAGGGAGAAGAATCTCATTGATTTCTCTATTTTCTCACTTGGGTGTGACTCTTAATCACTATCCATGTGGTATAGTTCAGTCCTCTGCAAACCTCATAGTATTGAAGCCTTGGTTGGCAGTTGATGAGATTTGAAAAACTGGAAAGATTATGAGGAAGTTCATCTTACCAATGGATCAATTCTTTAGCTGAATGAGCAGAAGGAGATGAAGCCCAGTTGGAGGGAAGGGGCCATGAAGGGTCACCTCTGAATGGTATAGTCTCCCTCAGCCCTTTATTTTCTTTCTGGCCCTTATTTGCTTTGTTTCCTGCCTGGCAAGGACTGAGCAGGTTTTCTCCTTCTGATCTCCTGCTATGTTTCTGCATTGTTGCCAGGTGGCCATGGACTAACACCCTGAAACCATAAGCCAAATAAACCTATCCTCCTTTCAATTATCTATGACTAACTAGTATTTTGTCCCTCAAAATGAACACTTAACTAATATACCACTCATTGTTTTGGACTTACCCATCACCCTGATCATACTTGGAAAAATGTGGCCAGCCAATGGAATTTTAGTGATTAACAAATATCTCTGCCTAAAGTACTTCTTAGTCTAATGTGATTTCTAGACCTCTCTGTGTCTCATATATAGATGTGTCCTGGAAGCCTTATTTGCTCACAGGTGGGGCTTTGGAAGGTGCCTGGGTCTTGCATGTGACACTGGACCATTGGTATCTGATACCAGAGTAGTCCACTGATGGGTTTACGGTTGGGTGCAGTGTTGAAAGGTGCAGCCTCATGGGAAGAGATGGGTCACAATGTGTGTGGCCTGGAACAGCAGATGTTTCTCCTCCTCCCTTCATCCTTCTCTGCTTCTGCTGGCCCTGCCATGGACTGCTTTTCCTCTGCGACGCCCCACTGCTGCACTGTGCTGCCTTGGAACCAGCCAGCTAGGAATGAAACCTCTACACACTGTGAGCTAAAAGAAATCCTTACTCTTTGAACTTTTAGGTGTCAGGTATTTTTGTCCCAGCAAGGAAAAAATAAATTTTAGCCATTTTTAGCTAAAATATGTGGACCGATAATCTGTTGGGACTCCAGGTCAAAATCCTCAACTCTCATTGTGCACTTTATATGGTAGAACATATGAACCTTCTTTGTACAGCTGTCTCTCAGCTTTCACTGAGCTGCTGACAGATAGAAATGTTGCCCACGGGATTTGTAAGGTTTTCTTTTTCCAGGGATGTTTTCCCAGATTAAGCCACTTTTTAGAGTCAAATTAGAACACTAGAAAGTATTGTTCCTGGACCTGATTAACTTCTGCAAACATATTTCTCATAAGTTAAATTTTAATGAGACACCTTCAATATTTACCAAAGGTCAATACAAAGATACCTGCATAGCAAGTTCTCTCAATTCTTTTTTTAAAAATCAAATTCTTTATTGTTCACTTTGTATACTAGGTCAAGGAGATATGATTCTTTCAGAGACCGCAGTGGAATGCAGTAGGATAGATGGAGGCTTTGGAAATAGTTTGAGTCCTGAGTTAGGCAGCTTTTATCTTGAAGACAGTGGTTCATTTAATCACTGTGTCTTCTTTGTATCCTAGTACCGAACATGGAATTGGGGTCTAATGTAACTTCGTGGTTAAGAGTTTGAATCCTGAAGTCAAATTTAGGTTGAAATTCTAGTCCTACCACTGAATTACTTTGTGGCTGTCCACAAATCCCTTAATCTTCTGTTTTATTCACTTGAAAAGAAGGTGACAAGAACAGCAGCTACATCCAATTTTATAGTGAAGACTGCATGGTTAATATGTGTAATTTAAAAAAAAAAAAAAAAAACAGAGCCCGGCATAGAATAAGTACTATATTACTTATTGCTGGCAATTATTATGATTAAATTAGGTAATGTTCGTAGAGATCTTTCCACATAGTGCCTCAGATATAGAAAGAGCAAAAATTGGTGATTCATGAAGCACCAGATCTCCAGTGACTAGTATTATCTGGATTTATATGTATTTACCATGGAATCCTATGATCTACTTTTGAAAATAGACAGACTGCTGAGTTTTCTTTTTTAGGAGGAAAAGTGTAATGAACCAAAATATTTCTTTCTCCCTTTTTGGAAGGTCAGAGCATTGTGGAATCCCCCATTCTGCCCTGTCACCTGTGTTACAGTAATAGCCTTCATGAGAGCGAGACTCTCTTTAAGAAGGAAGAAGCTAACTGAAATAATTGTTCAAAAAGTACGGTTAAATAACTGAAGGTCTTTTGAGATGCCTTCCAGATTATTTCCAGATTTCTTTCTTCTTCTCTTTTTTATTAACTCTTTTGGAGACTGAGTCTTGCTATGTAGTATAGGCTAGCCTCGGACTCAGAATCCTCCTTCCTTCTGAGAGCTGAGATGACAGGCATGGGTTCCTGTGCCTGGGTTATCTTTTAAGTTTTGTATCAGTCACTGATGAGCAAGTACTGCAGCTTGTGCTCTTCCTGAGAGAGTTTGGAACTAAATACTCTGCTCATCACACACAGGAGAAAGAAGCAGACCTAGGGGGTGTATTTTAGACCCTTTCTCATTTGACATGGCCCCCCTTACTTCCCTGTGTGTGGATGAGCCACAGTTCCATAAAGATAAAGGATGTTGGAAAGAGTTCAGCAGAATGAGAGAAAATATGATCCATGGCAGGTTGGACGTATTGAGTTCTTAGGAACTGTCAGAGGCCAAGTATATCAAGTATATAATAAACTTTAGGAAGTGACAAGATGATGGGGGAGAATCATTGCACCGTGGTTTGTGACCAGTATAAACACTTAGGAAATAGATGAAATGGAGGAGAGGGTTCCAGACAGTGTGGCTGGGAGCAAAGGACAGAAAAGAAGCTCTCTGCTCAACTCCTAGTTCTGACTGGTTCTACTTTTCTTAAATTAGTCATTTTTATGACCCAGGAATTTGCAACTGTTTACTTGTGTATATTTTATTTCCACAATAAAATTATAAATTACTAGATGGCTGAAATCACAGGACATCTTCTTCTTTGTCTCCCCATCAATGAACAAATTACACAAATTACACAATGAACAATTACACAAAGTCCCTGCTCTGTTAAGCACTAGTGCTGTATACTAGACACAGTTAGTTAGAAAAAGTTAGTTGGCTTCTCTAGATTTTGATTTCTTCTGCCAAATGAGGCTGATGACAGATATTACTGAACAGCTTTAGGAATATTTAACGATTCATAAAGTGCCTGTACATATTAAGCAAGAGGAAATCTAGTTATTTACTTTTCCTTCTGGTGGCTGATGGAGTGTATATAATAAAGCAGTGTGTGTAGAATCTCACACTAACAGCACAGAATAGGACAATATGTATTGCAGGCATGTGGCATAAATATGTAGTTTACATACGTACTCACTGTAGATGGAAATATGTAAGTGAAGCAAAAATTCTGAGTAGATTTACATAAACTTTTACACTTGATCACAAAGTTTGATAGTCTGTATTATGTATTATATACTATATGTTCTTATGTGCATTTAATACACCCTGGGGAATTAGAAAACAGAGGTAGGTTGAGCATTTCTGACTGTGGGAAAATCTGGGTAATTCACCAGACCTATATTCCAACCTCATGGTCCAAGTTTCCATTGCATAGTGATTGCTATGAAGCCCCTTCTGCAATCCGAGGAAATATCTGGATCATAAAGCTGGACTATAATAAGCCGAGCACACAGACCCCTCGGAGCTAGGCTCTTTTTCAAGAAGGAGGCTCCAAGAAGTTTGACTGATGTAACCTAATGTGGAATTTTCATTTTCAATCACCGTTTCTACAAAATCTCTCCTACTTGATTGCAGAATCTACATCCTGAGGAAATATCAGCTGTCAGTAATTCCTTTGAAGCTCTCTGCAGACCCAAGCACCACTTTTCTTGTTAAGTGCTCTAGGTTCTGTGCAGGGAAGGAAGCAGGGGAGGAAGGGAGGGTAGGTGGTTGGTTTGCATGCGCTGCAAATGGTCAGATCAATTAGATTCGCTGGAGTGTCTTAATCAGAGGCCTGCGGGTCACTGCATGGTGGAGAACCGCCGCCTCCTTGCCAATAGCATCTTCTGTTTAGAGAGGCCATCGATTACTCCTTACCTCTACTCTTCTGGGAGAGTTTCCGGCTGCACGGCGGTGTCAGGAGAAGGGCAGGGCGAAGAGTGTTTTGTTAAGCGTGCATGGGATTTGGAGCGAGCCTCTAATTTGCCAAGCAGCTGACGCAGTGCCACTCAGGGCGGACTCTTTGGAAAGCGGATGAGTGCAGATAGATGAGACAGGAGTGATGAGCCAGGGATGCCAGTGGGAGGGGAAAGAGAGGGAGTCAGCGAGTGGATGTGAAGTGGATTTGGTTTAGACAAGAAGACAGCAGGCAGCGCTCTGAAGGAGGCCGCGCTGAGTGCGTTAGCTCAGCCTGGAAAAGCAGAAGAGAGAGTTACTCGATAAAATACATCCATTTTTTTTTTTTTGCCTGAAGAACTGTAAAATATGGAAATCAGGCAGCAACCAAGTGTATGAAGGATCTACTTGTAGTTTGTGCCTTTAAATCAGTCTATGTGGACTCAAGTAAGGCTAATACAACCTTCGAAACTGACACCCATCACAAAAGAAACCTGAACTATTTTGAATATGGACTCAGGGTAAAAGTAATACAAGAGTGGGGTCGGGGACTTACCTCAGTGGTTTTGGTGCCTGCCTTGAACACCCAAGGTTCCTAGTTTGATCCTCAGTAACCATATACAACAATGTTGGGCGTGGAGACTCAGACCCACCAGCAATCAGTACCACATATTGCAGTGCCAGGTGTGGTGTCTCATGCCTGAAATCCCAGCACTCCAGAGGCAGAAGCAGGAGGATTGCTGTGAGTTAGAGACTTGCCTGGGCTACATAGTGAGCCTCAGGGTCAGCTTGAACTACAAAGTGAGTCCTTGCCTCAAAAAATACATATACAGAATTTAATTATTCCTGATTCAGAGTTTCTATGAGGATGAATAACTGAATATAATCTTCTTCAAGCCAGAGAAATATTGCTAGGGGCATAACCGAGTGGGAGAAAGACAAACCAATTTGGGATTAAAAATGAGGAGATAACATAATTTAGTATATTGAGTGGTTACAAAAGTCAGGGATGATTCTTCATTGCCTGACTGTCGTGAAATGGTTCAAAGGCAGATATATAAAATGAAACAAACTAAAATTCCAACTGCTCTGAAGTAGCGAGTCATGTGAGAGATAAAATGGGTTTTCAAGACAGATAGACATAGGCTCAAATTTTAGGTCAAGTATATGCTACCTTGGTTGCATGCACTTCATTTTCTAAAATTCATTTTCTTTTTACAACTAGTACAGGGGTAATATGTGTGTTAGGTATTCTCCCTCCCATATCCTGAATCTGAATATATTTTTGCACCTTTCTCTGTCCTGTTCTGTGTTGGAGATAGAGAGATGGTATCTAGTGTTGGCATCCCTTGACCTCTTGCGCTGGCATAAGCCCATGAGAAGAACCAGTAGTTGTAGAGGGAAGTCTGGTCATTTCTTTCTTATTCCTGGTATCCTTTGACCACTGTATCTGGTGAGATCTTTGCCTTTTCTCATTAGAGTTGCTGTTGAGTGGTCCCCCTCTGTGAATCTTGTTCTCACTGGTCTCCAGTAACTTAGTTTTCTCTCCTTGCCCATCACCCAGAAAGTTAAGGAAAGCCTTCTCACCAAAGCTAATCACTGTGGCTCATCCACTGTCCAATTCTGCCAATTGTTGTCCATCGCACATTTGTATTAGCTGAAGTAAATCCTACTTTCTGTTGAAACCTTGATTGATATCTAATACATGTAGAATTTCAAAGAAAATGCCAGTGGATGTGCCTCAATACAGAAACACATACGGCGTGGTGGGCTGCCCAGTGGGTTCCAAAGACATCCAGGCCTGAATATCTGGAACCTGTGAAATGGAGATTTCAGGCTCAGCAGATGTGAACAAGTTCAATATCTCGAAATGGGGAGATTAGTTTGGATCGGTGGGGAGAAGCTGAGATGTCATGGCAATTCCTTATTACAGGCAGGCAGACAAATAACTGACAGATTCAAAATGCAGTGTGATCACTGACTCAGGAGACTATGCTTCACTGTTGGCTTCACAGATGAAGGAAGGGAGCAGAGTTAACAAATGCAAGAAATGCAGCCACAGAACCTGGAAATAGTAGAGAAATACATACTTCTTTAAAGTGTCTGGAGGAACAGCCTGGCCTGAAGACGCTTTAATTTTAGTCTGATGAAATTGCATTTCTTACTTCTAAGGAAAAAGAATAAATGTACATTGTTTTAAGACAGCAAATCTCTAGTCTTATATTACAATGGCTCTATCAAACTCCTGAGCTCAGGGACTAGCACTCAGGCTGCAAATTCTGAGTGCCATCCTTAGTTACTGCATCTCTTTTGGAAAGACACTCACATGATCCAAGATGTATAGATAATGCATAATATCGAATGATTATTCATGAACTTCTCATGGGAGACACAACCCTTGTGTTTATTGGAAGACCTGTCAAACTGACCAGCCAATTTTCTCCCTACAGGCAGCCAGAATTGGAAATCAGCCCGTAATAGCAATGCCAGTATATTGATTTATAGCGGAAAAAAATATAAATTCTGTCACCTAGGAGAGAATCTTCTTCAACATTTCCACTAGCATCCTGTTTTGCTCTTGCCAGAAGACAAATCTAGAAGGACAAATCGTACCAAAGTTGTATGTGGAACACTGACTCTGAAAAAGGATAGTTAGATTAATTACTTGTTGAATGTCAACCTATCTTTGGGACAGGAGCAGGTTATAGTCCTGGAGCTGGAGTTCTATTTTCCCTCTTTTCTCTGAGGAAAACCTTGCTACTAGGCCAATGACAGCTGTACTTACACTGTATTAAAACTTGTGCCTTCTCTGGGAGAATCCTTCTCTTAGTCAATGCATACATGATCATTGCTAAATTAGCCTGCCTGACTGTTCTTTCTTGTGCAGTGACCATAGCTCTTCGTTTCTTTAAACTAGCATTGCATATCTCATTCGGTGTTCGTATCATAATAAGCAGACAATCAGATTTTCCTTTTTTTGTTCATATAATGGTGGAGGTATGTGCTGCAATTCTTTTCTATAAATAGATAAGAAATCTTGTATCAGATTAAGTGATGCATGTACAAAGCTTACCTTTGTTTCAGAGATAAAGCAATCAGTAAGTGTAATTTCTTGTTCTCATGTTCTCCAAATGTCTGGGAAGGTGGGAAGGACATGTCAGAATGTTAAAACCCCACATGGTCTCCAGAACCTGTCATCCTCTGTCAACCTTAAACATTTCAGGGATGCTCTTTTTTTTTTCTTTTGATGAAAGCATTGTGCATGAAATAAATCTATTTTTCTTTCTATTTCACTCTGATCTAGATTCAGAGATACTTTTAGGCAGAGGTAAGATTTCATTTTTCCAGAGACCTATGAAATTCTCAGTGGGAAAACACATCATTAAAAGAGAAATGCATCCATTTTACATGCGTATATATTGTAGAAAAATGAAAATTCAATGATAACTGATTTTCATTTACTCAAAGATCTGTAAATCAGATCATCATTTAACAATACCTTTTGACTACATATACTTTCTGAGACATACTCCCAGCAACACTGAACTTTGGAGAAAACTATTCATCTTCCAACTGTGGCCACTTTAAGAGATTGTCATGGTCTACTAGAGACAGCAGAGTTCTTGAGGTGCCGGAAAGACACTCATCAAGAAGTGCAAGTAATCACAAATGGGAAGCAAACAGAGACCCAAATACAGCAAGGCAACTTGAAGGAAAAGGTCACCAGATAAATTCCAGTACTGGAAATATGTGAAAGAAAAGCAGGAATGTTCCTTGATCTGACACTGTTTACAGCCCCAGTGCAGCAGGCATGCCATGGTGGGAGATCTGCCCTCCTATGGAAGGAGCTGAGGTCAGTGCCCAGCCCAGGAGCCACCATCCCACATCCATCTGCCATAATTCCCTTCTCTGGGAGAAGAGTCTAGGGAGAGAGTCTCATAAATCAGGGCACCAGGGACACTGAAAGCAGGGAACCACTCAGCGGGCTGTGACTCAGTCCAGACTTCCGGGTCCCTGGAAAAGAAGGAACAAGGACACAGTTCTGGTTAGGGACCTTGTAGGAGATGCTGAGAGATCTGTAGATCAAGAAGTTGCAGAGCTGGACAGAAGTTATTTGCTGTGTGACCCGCTGGAGAAGACAAGACACCAGGGCACTGCTTAATAGGTGCTGTCCACCAATGCTGTGAGCTTTGTGCTTCAGGCTGTGCTGCCCATTGCTGGCTTTCCAAGTGCTCTAGATCTTAGTGCCTACATGAGAACTGTCTGAGCAGGACTCCAAAAGCTGTTGAGTTCAGTGATCCCAAAGCACCCCTGATCTGCGGGCTGACTACAGACTCTTTGTGAGGTATGGACAGATACTTTGGTGCAGGTGGAAAGCCAGTGAATAGCGTCATCATTGAAGGAAGTTGCAGGCGTGCTCACCTGGAACAATATAGAAAAAGCAGATGCTGACGCTTAAAAGGATTAGTATAAAGGGAAAAGGGCAGAGATTGAGAAGCCAGCTTTGGAAATTGGCAGAAGAACGGGCATTTGGCCAGCCACACACAGTTGAAAGTATCTGTCACAAGATTGAGGGAACGAGAAGCTCAAGCTAGCCATGTCCAGGAGCATGAAAGAGAAACCAAGCAGAACGCAGCCTGGAGAGGGAACCAGCTCAGGCCAGATGTCCTTCAGGAACCCCAGGCCCCTCCACTCATTGGTAGGTAGAGACAAGAGGTTTCAGGCGGGGAGCCAACCCAAGCCCGAGTAGACACATCTAACCTCCCAGACTCTAATACGGAGGACTTGAGCTCAGCCCTCACAGCTGCTTCCATGCAAAGTTTTTCCATCTGTGAACATAGCAGGTAGTGGACTCAGGAGAAATTCTGTCTGAAATATAAATAGGACTGAGAGAACTCTTGTTATTTTGCATGCATGTAGTAATTTTCTCTTTTATCTGTCTGTCATAGTATAAATTATCTACTATCATATGTGGAGAAGAATTAATTATTTGCATTAGTTTAAATAGTATCCTTCATGTGAACCTCACCAAAAATTATGTATTGGGAATTCAAACATAAACTTTCTATTAGCACATTAATTTGGTCTGACCCTCTTATGGCTCCTTTCAATCTCCAGTTTTCCTCCCTCTTCTACCTTTTCCTGACTCCCACAAATAACTTCTCAAACACCATCTCCCCTTGCTTCTCAATTCAGACACAAAAATATACATTTTCCTTTGTACTTAGCTAGCTGGATGTACTATTTGCTTTTGGGTTTTTTGGTGGTGTTGGCTTTACTGTCTGTGTCCCTGTCCAAGATTCTTCTGAGTCCTTTCTGTAGTGCTGGTTATGAATATTTTTTAGGAATTCTTTGTCATTGAATGTCTTCATTATTCCAACACTTTTGAAAGATAATTTCAAATGGGTAAAATGTTTGAAGAAGTAGATGAAGACACAAATAAACAAATCATTAACATGTTCAGGGAACTCAAAGAGAATGCAAATAAAGAAGACAATGATTTAATTACTAAAATGCTCAATGAGCTTAAAGAAAACACAAACAAAAACCTGATTGAATAAAAAAAGGCAATGCAAAATATAAATGAGCATTTTAATGAATAATTTGACATTGTGATAAGAAATCAAGGACAAATCCAGGATATAAAAATTCAGTTGTGGGTATGAAATATTCAATGTTAGGAGAAGGTGTGTGAATTAGAAGACAAGGTTGATATGTTATATCATGTACTTGGTGATACTCTAGATACAGTTCACTATGGAAGCTGGTACTAGATGATTAAAAAACCAACCTAATAATTATAGGAGTGAGGGAAAAATTAGATGACACAAAAGTGTAAAAACTTTATTTATTGAAGTTATGCTAGAAAAAATTTAAAATCTGGGAAAAGAATTCAGCATCCATGTAAGTAAAACCTATAGAACCAAAAAAAAAAGTGTTTAGAAAAGAGTTTCTTCCATGTACATTAAAATCAATATCCAGAAATTCAACAGAAAGACTACTACAAGCTCTTAGAGAAAAACATCAAGTTACTTGTAAAGGTGAGCTTATCAGAATAACAGATTTCTTAGGACAAATATTAAAGGCCAGGATGGCTTAGAGAAAAGTTATTGAATCTATAAAAGAAAATAATTGTGAACCAAAATTATCTTTCAAATTATCTTGCAAAATTACTCTTCAGAACTGATGGAGAAAGGAAGATGTTCAATGACAAATAATTTCTAAAAAATTTTGTAACCATCATACTAACACTCCAGAAAGGACTTAGAAAAATCTTGGATAGAGACACAGATGGTAAAGCTGACACCACCAAAGAACCCAAAGCAAAGAATACATCCAACTGTCAGAGTAGCTAAGTAAAATGGAAATTGTAAAGCAACAGCAATGGAAAATAATGCAATGAGAAGGTTAGGTCCATACCTTTCAGTAATAACTGTCAATGCAAATGATCTGAACACTCCAGTGAAAAGACACAGAGTGTGAGATTCAATTAAAAAAACAAAACCCAGCTGTTTTAGTTACTTTTTTCTTTACTGGGACAAAATAGCTGATGCCCAAAGTTAAGGGAGGAACACATTATTTAGCTCACAATTTGTGGAGGTTTCAGTCCATAATCAGCCGGCTCTAAGGAGGGTGGCCTTGCAAAGGAGAAACAGTAGATTGTGGGCAGAAGGTCCCAGAGCAACAAGAGAGAGGCAAACTGCTTTCCCTTATATTTCACCCAGGCTTCCAGGATTAGTGCAGTGCCAACCAATCATTGGACTGATTTAATAATCACCCAACTTTAATCCGAGCACCCTTAATCATATTATTGCATCATAAAATAATCACACACCTCCTAACCATTTCTACATTGCCAAAAAGTCCAAGTCTAAAGAATCCTCTGAGATGTATGGCAAACTCTTGGCTGCAAGCCCCTCCACAAATGCAAAAGAAGCTAAACATTTCCACCATTCAGTGGCACAAGATAGACATTTCCACTCCAAAAAGTACAAATAGAAGGATGCACAGGAGTGAGACCAAAGCAAATCTAAAATCGAGCAAGGAAAATATTAAATCCTGTAGTTCCGTGTCCAGCTTCCAAGGCAATCCAAACAAGATGTGACCTCTCAAGGGCTTGGATAACTCCACCCTAGGGCACTTCCAGTGGTTGTATCTATCAGGGATTTTCTTTGGGGCCAGCTCTGCTCCTTCTGCAGTTTTCCTTTGCTTTTCTAAACTTTTGGCATCTCCACTGCACCTTTGGTCTCACATTCACAGCTCCATACATTGCCCTCTTAAGGGCATACAGCCTGGCCTTCCAGCCCTTCTTCTGAAATGTAGGTGGAAGCCTTCCTGACATCACAACTCTTGCATTCTCATCCACCTAAACTGAGCACCACATGGATGAGGACAAGGTCTGCCATCAGCTGGAGCATAGCCAGGATTCCTTTTCTCTTGCCTGTAGGAGTCAAGTGCTTATCAACTAAGACCTGAAGGACAGCTTCCCTAGGTGACTTCTCTGAAATTTCTGGCCAATGAAATCATCTGTCTGTGTGGAAGGATATTTAGTTCAATAACTACTTTTTCAGGTAGTTATAAACTCATGCCTTCTAGGAGACTGGCTTACATGTTGGTATTGATGCTCTGATATAGAATATGGCCTGATGTGAATATATTCCAGTATATGTGGTTGCATAAAGAAGTTTCCTTATGTACTTTATTTTTAGTTTTTTGAGACAGGGTCTTGCGTAGTAGTTCAGGCTGGCCCTGAACTCACTATGTAGCCCAGGCTAGCCTCAAATTTGTGGCAATCCTCCTGCCTCTGTCTCCCAAGTGCTGGGATTACAGGTATGAGATGCCATGCCTGGCTGTTTTGTTCTTTATTTGACCTAAGATTTTAAGAGTTCCTTTGAGGACACTCTGAGAGGTAATGTGGGTTGCCCTTGTGTGTTTCTCCCTTACATTCTTATGCAGCTTTACCTTGTCAATTTTCCTTGAAATTTTTGCTTTCACTTGATACATACTGAGTATTTTCTATAGGAGACAGATTTTCTTATCTCTTTATTTTGACACAGAGGCCATCCTAGGGACAGAGAACAAACAAATGCTTGGATCATTAACTTGTTATTCATTAAAAGTGTAACTTGTGTTTGCTTGAAGAAATCAGGCAATTAAAAGTGTTGCTTTTTTGTGAATAAAATGTAGTGATTTTTCTTATTTGGATTACATATGGCCAATAATTAAATGAAAGATCTATCTCTTCTTACCTGAAAACTTTGGATCAGTGCCTTGGTCAGCTTTGCACATGAGCACATGACTCATTTAGGGAATGTCTGTGAAAAAGTTGGCAACACAGATTAATTAGCTCTGAATTTATATAACCCATCTCATCCCTCATTCACGACTGAGAACAATAATGAGAGATTTATACAAACACTGAAAATCTCAGTGTTCTAAGTCTTTGTTCGCCTTGGATTCCAGCAGAACTTTCCAGATGGAGAATGCTCCAGAAACAGTCATTGCATGGCCTTGGATTTATTCCCCCAGGCATTCAGGATTCCTCTAGGAGCCACCCTGCAAAACTAGAATGGAAAGTGATCAATCAGTCAGACCCAACTCCATTCCACAAAGTCCAGAGAAGCTAGTCTCATTGTTTTGTCAATAAGCCACCAACCCTCAGAGCTGTGCCCTCTTTGGTCCTAAAACTCAGGCCATTTCCTTATTCTCTCTTACTTCCGCCTCTGCCCTGCACTGATGTGTTCCAAAGTTTTTTTTTTTTTTTCTGTGACAAGCTGGTGAATCCACCTGGATGAGTTGAAGTTCCATATCTCCTTTGAGGAACTTTCTTGGGCAACCCTCCTTTCTTTCTTGTAAGTCTTTGGGTGAGAATCTTTGCAAAAGAAAAGGAAGAGACCCTCACCTTGAGTTATATAAACATAGGAGTTTATTAGCTTCGTCCTGAAAACCGACTTTTTTAAATCCTGTGTGTAGGTTTCAGGTTATTACTTTCAGTAACGTAAAGTTTCATGTTTGTGATTTACTTTTAAAAAGTAATTTAGTCCACAAAAAGCTCAATATGTAAATGTCATTTCTATACTTCTGTTTTTCTCAGAGTCTAACTAAAGAGTTTCCCTTACAGTAATCACTTGCACTATATTTTAGTAAAAATAAAGATGCTTCAGCCACACCAAAACTTCTATCAGTTCTTTTTAGAATGCTGTTCAGAGCCTCCATCTTGTACTAATTTCTTCAAACAATTTCCTCAGTTTAGAACTGTGGTAAGGGTTTTGGTGGGAAAATTCTGAAAATAAAACACATCAAAATGCTTCAGTGCATCAGCCTGCTATTTGCTTAGATTTTTGGGCCAGAAAGTTGATCCTTCAAAGGAAGACAATGGCTGTCTGGTTTGGTTTTGGGCAGACAGATAAGTGAGATCTCTGTGCACTTTTAGCTTTGTGCTTCTGGTGAGAAGACTCAGTTCTCTAGCAACGGTAACTTTTGCACTTCAGCGGGGCTGACTGAAAAACAAAATCCCTGATTGATGGCTCGGCCCCCTGCAGTGTTTTAAACCTTTAAAGAAGTGAAAGCTGCTGGCTGATTTGTGGTTGAAAGGGGCTAAATGTTCTCTCCCGGAGTTCAGGGAACCGGCTGCTTCCTGAGCTGGCAAAGGAGAGAAAACCTTGAGGCTGGAAGCTTCAATTTGCATGACATGTACGAAGCAATCCTCCCATTAGCTGACTGTTGCCTCTCTTGATGACTACCTCAGGGAGGAGATGGGGGTTGTGAACTTTGAAGTGGATTATTAATTATTCATGCCTCCTTCGCCCGCGTGGAGGTAACCCGCATCTCAGGAGCCAGGCCCAGAATTCATTATCTTCCTGTCGATGTTTGCAATAAAAATAACACTGAATATTAATCCTCTCACCTTCGTTCTTAACTCCCTCTTCTCCCTCGTCCATTCTCGAGGCAGGTTATGCAAAATCGTGCCTCTCCCTCACTTCTCCTCATCTCGACATCATTTATTGTTTATTCAACTATTCGCAGACCCATTAAACTGAAAATTAATTTTAAGGGCTACTTGGTGACTTGAAAGCTCCCCAGAAGGCAGCTTTTCCTCACTTAGGTTTTCATTTTAATTTTTTGCATGTTTGGAATAATCATAATATTATTATTACTGGTAGCTTGTCACCTGTCCTTTTTAATTTCCATACTTTGAAATTTTAAGCATTTATATGCTTCTTTTTCCTTAAGTATAGCTTTCTTGAATTGCTGTCAGGCTTTATCAAAGTTTTATAATAAAAGCCATAGTACTTTTTCTTTTGTCTTGTGTGTGTGTGTGTGTGTGTATGGTGTATACCTATGATATTGCCTGTGTCATCAGTCTGTACCTTATTTTTACTAAGTGAGCCAAGGGATAAATTATTACTCCTGAGAAATTAAACGTGAAATTATTAATTTCTTGTAAAAATACTTATCTGTCTCATTATGTAACATATTCTATAAACATTATTTCTGAGGAGGATAAACTTGTAAAAGATTGATATGAAGACTTTTTTAAAAACTATGATATCAGGGATCGAACTTGGGCCCTTGTGCTTCCAAGGTAGGTATGGTACTACTTGGGCTAAATCTTTGGCCTGGTATAAAGACTTAAGTAAAGGAGACAAGAACAGGAAAATATAAAAAATTTTTCCAGGACTTAATATTTCAACAAATGTGTTGTAGTCATTGAGTTAAGATTAGGAAATATATGTTATTGGTGCTAATAACTATTATGGTTTTTTTTAATATGGTTCTAGTTTCTTTTATTTCTCTTTTATTTTTTTTCTTTTTTTTCTTTTTTCCTCTTTATTAACTGTAACACATTGTTAATATTCAACTTTAAATTGTTGAGCAGCTTGATGGATTTTGATAAATGTCCATATGTATCCACAGTATTGGTGACATACAGGATAATTTCACTGCCCTTTTCATCCTTCTTTGCCTTGTTCCCAGGACTCCTAAGTTTCATGGATCTTTTCATTTCTCTACTTTTACCTGTCCCCAAGTATCACTGTGCTGGAATCATACAGTGTGGAGACTTGGTAGACTGACTTTTTTCATAACCCTCAATAACTTTTGTGATTTAATAGCTCATTTTTACTAAATAGTATGCAATTGTATGGAAGTGCCACAGCCTACTTAGCCCTTCTCCTGTTGCAAGATACTTTGGTTTCTTTCAATGTGTAACAGTTTTGAATAACTCTTCTATAAACATCAATGTGTAAGCTTCTGTGCAGATGTAAGTTTTTAACAATTTGATTAACACCAATGTGTGTGATTGCTGGGCCTCTAGTAAGACCATGTTTAACTTTGCAAGAAGCTGTCAGATTATCTTGCAGATTGGCTCTTCTGCTTTGGATCCCCAGTGGCAATGAATGAGAATTCCTATGTCTATGTAAACTGTATATTTGGTGTTTTGGGCTCTAAACATTTTAATTTATCACTGTTTTAATGAGTAATTCCATCATTATATGATGCTGTGATCTGTTGTCATGTGATAGTTTTGCCATCTGTGTATATTTGGTTAGAAATTTGTTCAGGTATTGTGTAAATTTTTAAAGTGTGTTACTTTCTACTTGTGGAGTTTTAAGAGTTCTTTGTAAGTTTTGAGTACAAGATTTTGTTCATCATATGCTTTGCAATTAGTTGTTGGCTTGTTCTATCATTCTTTTAATATATTATATGGAGCAGAAGATTTTAATTTTGCTGAAATTTCACTTAGGAAGTTTTTCTGTCATGAATCATGCATTCTGTCTGAGTCATGGATTACCCTTTCTCCTTTTTGGTCTCCTCTTCCCAACTGAGAAGTTCTAGAGAAATC
The DNA here is from genome assembly GCA_004026965.1 of Petromus typicus. Taxonomy (NCBI): domain Eukaryota; kingdom Metazoa; phylum Chordata; class Mammalia; order Rodentia; family Petromuridae; genus Petromus; species Petromus typicus. The sequence goes on from PVIR01009949.1 coordinate 44,323, forward strand.
ATGGCTTCATGATTTTCTATTCAGGAGATTCTGGGCAGCATAATTTTTTTCCTCTAAACTTTAGTTTTCTCTAAACTTTTAGTTCTATCTGAAGAGGAAGTGATAGTGTTACTTACTCCCAGAGTAAGATAAATTGAATGTTTTTTTCCCCTCAAATTCATATTTTGATTCTCTATCATTCACGGTAGTGTGACTAAGAAGTTTGGTAGATAATTAGATGATAAGAATTAAATCTCACAATTTTCACAATTTGGATTAGTCCATAAAAGGACTCTAAAGATTTCTCTTGTTCTTTTTCTTTTTCATGTGAGCAGATAAGAAGGTGGCAGTTTGCATCTGGGAAAAGCATCCTCATCAGAACCTGACAATGTTAGCATCTTAGTCTTAAATTTATAATCTATGGGACTGTGAGAAATTAATTAATGTTGGTCCTCAGTTTGATTAACATAAGAGACTCGTGGAGAGACTCTTGAGTGGACTGCAAGGGCATCAAGCTGAGTTCATAGCTGCAAGGGCTATGAGGAAGGGAATTTAGCTGTAGAAAATGAATCAGGCGGTCATGGACACTCTATGAGGCCCATAATCTCTTCATCTCATTCTCTGTTCTCTGCTTCTGAGACATCATGAGTTGAGCAGTTTTCTCCATCAGGCCCTTCTTCCATGATGCTCCTACCTTGAAGCCAGCCAACCATGGACTTAGCCCTCTGAACCTACGGACCAATAAATCTTTTCTCTTTTGAGCTATGTATGTCAGGCACTTTGCCCAGCAATAAGAGATCTGATCAATGGAGGAGCCTAAACCAAATATAGATAGAAAATAAGACAGTTTTCAGGTAAGATAATTACACTGGAAGAGTGAACTTCTTTTTAAAATTTAGCACCTGGTATTTTGGTGCCCAGTGAACCTGGATGAATACTATTATACTATCAGATCTATGTCTCATTTTGTCCTGAGAATTGATTTAGCAGGAAAAATACTTGCATCTTAGAACTCATCTTAGTTACTTTTTTCTCATTGCTGAGACAAAATATCTGACAGCCATAGTTAAAGAAGTGAAAGTTTGATTTGCTTTACACCTCAGGGAGGTTCCAGTTCATAATCAGCTGGATCTAAGGCAGAGTGGCAGAGGGACAACAGTTCATGTTGGGCCAAAGTTAGCAAAGCAACAAGGGACCTTAACAGCATCTTTCTGCCCCTTTTATCTTATCCAAACTACCTGGATCAGAGCAATGCCAAACCAATCCATGTACTGGTTTAGTAACCACCTGTCCTTAATCCCAGAATCACATGTTCTAGATTCAGGCACCTATGACCACAGGCAGCTTACAAGGGGGATCTGGACCAAAACCATAGCAGAGTCTCATCCCCATGTTTGCCCCTAATATTTCATGAATAACTGTACTTTACGGTGATAATGCAGTGATTTTTAAAACTGTGTCCTATGGATCTCCTGGGGGTGGGGGTCTCAAAGTATATTTGTCCTGTGCTCTGAGGGAGAAATGCTGAGGGCTTTGATTCCTCTGGAGATCTCCCCTTACTCCTCTCTGACTTTCCCATGTAAATTACATTTTGATATGAAATTGTGTGCAAGAAAATGATTTTACTGCTAACAATATGTTTAATTTTATTAAGATTATAAATTGGATTTCAAGATTCTAAGTGAGTTAACTGTTACTCTGAATTAGAGACTTGCTCATGTGTTTCCAGCATGTTTCAGAGAAGGATTACACTAAATCTTTTAGTTGTATTATGTGTTTTGAAGGCATTGAGTCTATTGTTTTAGGTATAGTGCTTGAAAAGTGAGCTATTCTTACTTTAAAACTTTCTGGTTTTATAACTGCTTATGACAGAGTCACTATATCTTGTCACCGATTCAACTCAAGTTGAAAAACACTTATGGTCACCCTCTAATATGTTTTCTCCCTCACTTGATTTATAAACTTGGCCTTTATATTTTGAGAGCGAGAGATGTGATATAGACTTGAGACATAAATGATGAGATTTTTTATTATTCTCTTTCTTTCTAAAAAGACAGAGCAGGAAAGGATTAGAAGCAAGAACTGTGTGATTGGAAATACAAGAGAAGAAGCCTTAGTGGAAATGAATTTAACACTTTATATACTCAATTCATTACTTCCTACTGATCTGTATTTTATATTTACCTCTCTAAATACAATATCTGAGACACTGATTTTGATTAATTCACTGTTATATTTTTACTGCTTACATTATATTTTAAGTAGATTTCCATCTATTGTAAAAGAAGAATCATATCTTTCTATAACAGTACAAACACTGACAACAATAGCTGAAAATTTTTATGAGTGCTTATTTTGAGCCACAAAATATTATAAGCTCTTTGATTCCATCATGGTTTTTAGTCCTCAAAATCATTGTAAAATGCACATTATTATTCAATTTGACACCTGAAAACATAAAGGCTTCCTGAGGTTGAATAGCTTTCCCACAATACCATAGATAATATTTGACAGAACAGAAATAAAGTATAATTCTGCCTGTAAGAGAAAAGAAAGAAGAAGAAAATATTGGGGCGGGAGGGAGATGCCAAAACATTAAAAGCCTTTGCAAGTGATACAGTCCATATGATGTCCTTGGTGTCAACTTCAGTACCGAGGACAGCTCCACCCAAAGAGGAAAGCCTGCACTGATAATGTGAATGCAGATTTAGGGACTAAAGAATTAATCAAAAATAAAGCAACTGAATAAAATATCTCCAGGCTTCTTAATTATAAATTTTTTCTTTTTTTCCATGTTTCTGATATACCCTGACACGGAATATTTGTGGATCAAGCAAATGGTGTAACGTCCTATAAGGATGGAAGGAGAGGATTTTTTTCTTTCCTTCTCGGGGAGAAGATTTTGTTCAGAATAAGCTGTGCATTTTTCCTCAGTAAGAATCTGTATGATAAAGAGTATTCCTTGTTCTCAAAGTGTTAGTGAAGCCAAAAGTATTATTTCTGTGGAATAAATAGAAAATTCATCCTGTGACCTTGTGTGTATCTCTCTGGATGGGCAGGTGTGTAGAGAGAATAGATCGCTCAATAGTTTGTCTACTCTAATTGAAGAGGAAGGCATTTTTTTGGTGCTTGTTCTGTAAAGGTATTTTATTTCCTTGTTCAGAACACTGGAGAAAGGTTCCTTTGATAATGATCTCTGTTTTGATTTTTAATAATTTGTCTTAATTATTGCATGCTCTAATCTGTCTTTATACTTAGAGCTATTTTGGTCTTTGTGAATATATATCACATGTATTTCCCAAGAATGTGGGAAAAAGGGCATGAGTTTCATTCCTAATCATACAGCAAGGCACATCTGAAGCTCCGTGTCTATCTTCCCACTTATGACTTCTTTCCTCATTTCTAAGCTCCAAGTTTAACCCAATGTGGAGACACATCTGCCCTTGGAATGTGAGTTCCTTGACAGCAAAGCTGCCTTGCTATCTTCCTGGGACAGACATTTACAACCTATTTTTTGCATCAGACAACCAACTGAGAAAACAAGATCTTAGGAATATATTGAAAAAAGTTCAAGACCAAGAACTTCAGGAAACGTCAATAAACCATTCATTTTTATAAAAGAAAAATAATGAAATAAAATTATTTTATGCTCCATATTTTCATTTAATATTTGGGTCAGATCATTTATTGGGAGGTATAATATCCAATATTTTAAATTTTTGCACTTTTTGCATTGTTGCTATGGGTCAGTATGCTTCCTGCTGGCAGATTTGTATAACATCATCATCCAACCATCCCTTTGGGGCTTCGCTTCCCACTAGTTTGACACTTATGGAGAGGGGCTCACTGCATACAGTACACTTTGCTCGTATTTACTCTTTCTATTACTCAGTGTCATATTCCTTCCTTCTTCCTCTTATTTCCTTCTGCTTGATAATGATTGTCACTTTTACCATATTTTTTTAGATTCCACACATTAGGATGAAAATGCTACATTTCCATATATTTGAATTAAAATTCAAAAGAAATTTAGTTGCATTTTTATTCATATAAATAAAAATCAGTGGGAAAACTTTATTTTTTCCTTTAACACAGGTCTAATAAAAAGTTTTGACTGTGAACTTTTAAGGTAAGAGAAATTGGTTGTGAGAATGCAGGGAGAGAAGAATGTGTGAATAAACTTAGGACAATAATCTGAAAGATAAATGATTGCTTGGGAATTGAACTTTTTCAGCGAATTTGCTCCTGGGAATCATACACAGTATAAATACTCATTGCAACTGTTTTATGGAGGAGAAACAAGTTCCTTCTGGATAGAATCAGGATTTACATCATAAGAATGACATTGAGAGTGGGCTGGGGATTTAGTTCAGTGATTCTTGTGCTCTTTGATTCCATGTAAGGACCTGGGTTCAATCCCCAATAACCACATATAATAATACCAGGCATTGTGTCTCATACCCATCAGAAATCAGAAACCCATACCATAGTGCTGGACATGGTGGCTCATGCCTCGGGAGGCAGGGGCAGAAGGATTGCTGTGAGTTCAAGGCTGAGCTCATGGCTGGCCTGAACTACCAAATGAGACCCTCTATCAAAAGAAAAAATGGCATTGAGAGCTTTGTAAGACACAGCATAATTGGTCCCCTATTAATTAGATAATGCTGTTAGACCACTTTAAAGATGAATAGTGTTTTGTAAACAGTTGTCTTATTACTGGAGTCATTAAACATGAGTTCATGTGTATTTATAGAACTGATAAATCTTTCTTCATCTTAATGGGTTGAGTTTTCCCACAGCATAAGTCCCTGTGTCATTGTAGTGCTCGCTCTCTTTTGACTTGACATTTTTAAAGAACTGTATGAATGTGAGTACACTTGTAGCCCCCTTGTTGAGCCCTTATTATATACCAGCTTAGAAGATGTACACGAATAATTTGAAGTGAGATCATAGAAATTTTTCTAATTTTTACTTGACAATTGAAAGTTTTCTCTATTTCTAGCTTGTCTCATAGTTTAATCACTCTCTCCACTTTGTCAATATATTTTGCTTGCTTTGAAAACTAAAGTACTGAAAAGAAGAGTAGTAGTAAATTAATTGCCTATTTCAGTGTGGAATAGTTCAGTAATAGCAGTGAGAGAATTTTATTATGTACTTTCAATACAGGGTTTTAAATTGTCCCCTTTTTGTGATCAAAAAACAAAATGGGAGTATATCTGCTATGTAAATGCATGTAGCTAAAAGTTTGGAAGTATTTAAACCTTAGAAATAGATAATGGCTTACCTCAAATACACACTCCACTTACCAAGCATGTTAGTCTCTTTCTAGTTTTTCAGAGAAAATATCAGAGGCCTGTAAATTAAAGGAAAAGACATTTATTTTCAGCTGTGGTTTTCAGAGGATTCTGTTCATGGTTTATGGGCTCTAAGCCAGAAACTGCATGGCAAAGTATATTGTAGAAGAAAGCTGCTCTGTCCATGACTAGAAAGCAGACAGAGGAAGAGGAAAAGCTAAAGACCAGAAATTGAAAATAAAAGTGCTTTTTGTATATGTTACTACAGTAAATGTCAGAAAATTGACATCACTAATGAAACTTATTTTAATATTATTAGATTTTTTATTTTTTAATATGCTATTGATACATGATTGACTAACTTCGCTTGACTAACTGTCATTGACAGTTCAGCCCCCATGAGACATAGCTATGGAAAACCTTAAAAACCTGGTCAAATGAGAGACATAGATTTACATGTATAAAAGATGTGATTATATACATGAAAGCTTAATTTTTTACATTTTTAGAATCAAATATTCAATATTTATATTCATGGTAAATTGAGTTTCTGGTGGGTAAATGGTTTTCTTTATGTCTGAGTAAAACTGATAAAGCATTTCTCTTCATTATGGTTACACTGGTTAATTAGTATAAGTGAAAAAAATTTCCCAAGCTCACATCTGCAATCTAGTCTGCAGCCTCGTGATATTTTACAAAAATAAGTTGCAAAATTTGCCATCCCACAATAGGATGAAAATAGTATCTTAAAAGAGGAAAAACTTGCATTTAACAAGGATGACTTTGGGTTCCTACCTTTGTGAATATAATAGATAACTGCTGGTTATAACAGAATATAATCCCTCAATATGAGATTATTCAAAGTAACATCTCCATAGAATCAATTGAGCTTCAGTGGGCCAAGCTGACAGTACTGTTAACTCGCCATAGAACCTTACGGCTCACATGTAGTTCAGCGCACAAACTAACTCAAAACCAAATTTATATCTACAATGCAAGTAAACATGAGTAAAAGGAGTTTCTTTGCTTTCCTCTGTGTTAGCTGTCCACGGGGGCCACATCACTGGGACAGGTCCTGTGAGTTTTGCCGTTTGCTTCCTGTGTCTCATCCCTTCTTTTTCCTCATTAGTCAAGCACAAGGCTGCACTGCCAGCAGGAGATGAAGTCTTCATCATCTTCAATATCTTCAGTGTTGCCTCCTCTATATGAACATCCAGTCATTTATTATGGGCCACATTTTAAAAATGGTACTTGGTAGTTGAGTATTTAAAAGCCAAAGCAACAAGCTTGTGCATATTAAGATTGTATTGGAAAATTATTGAAACTCTAAATAATTTTGGATATTATTGTTATTGTTTTTGCCTGATGTCAAACATCTATACATACTCTAAAAGTTGACCATGTAGAATTCCACCTGCTACAAATGACACAAATTAATTTTAAGTGTCTATTTTAGAAAGTTAACTTTTTAGCTTAACTTGTATGATGTTGATTGCAAAGAATAAAGTGATCTAATGTTGGAAAAAGTGTTTAAAGATTGCAAAGGACTGAGCCTATAATCATGATCTGTCACTGTTGTGAGTGTGCATGAGTGTACAGAGAGGCTGGTCTCTCACTGTTACAACATGAAGTAAGAGCACTGCAACAGGGAATGTTCTCCAAATGGGGCTTTCTGCTGAGCTCTAGTCTTACCAATAGTTAGGCAAACTATGCACTTCCTTTTGGAGTTAGATTACTAGAGTGATATTTTAATAGAAACTTGCATGCCCTTGGCCATGTCACCTGAGACGTGGTCTCAACTATCTCAGCTAATGATAGGTCCACCTATCATTATCCACCTTATCCTTGGTCTGGAAATAGTGAAAAATATATTGTTGGTGATAATTTCCTTTGGGTTA
>PVIR01009950.1:0-50230 GCA_004026965.1 Petromus typicus
CACAATCCTCCTGCCTCTGCCTCCCGAGTGCTGGGATTACAGGCGTGAGCCACCACGCCCGGCACTGTGGTATGTGGTACTGGTTGCTGCTGGGTGGGGGTCTCCACACCCAGTATTGTTATGTGGTTACCGGGGAATCGAACCCGGGCCCTTGCGCTTGCAAGACAGGCGCCGGAACCACTGAGCTAACTCCCCGGCCCCCTCATTAATGTTTTTAATATTTCCATGTAATTAATTTTTCAAGTTCTTTCCATAGTTGTACAAATCTGTTAAGTATGAATTCTCAAGTATATTTGGTCTTTTGTGTTGCTCAGCCTTATCCCGTGTGCTTCGAGTTTCATTCAAAGCTTGTCTCATGGTGACCTGAACGCACTGTGGGTTGCGGTTGTGTCAGCCCTGGGCCTGCAGGGCGCTTGCTTTGAACCACATAGGAGCTCGCAGCAGCCAACGATCCTCCTCTGTGAGGAGCCAGTGTTCACGCTCCCCTTGTCACCTCCTGCTACTGTGTAGCTCTGGGGACTTTGCTAAGATTGGAGGAAACACTCATGTTTTCAAATATAGGAAAAGACGTAGCATTTACTTGTTTGATAATCAAATCTTGGGACCATAGGATGTCTGCTTGTTATTGGACTCCAGATCCTTGTACCCCTCACTGTACTAACCAGCTGAAATTCAAACCCAGTAAGAAATGTAAAACTCCCACTGCTCCCTGGTAAGCCAGGAAGGCAATATGGTCTAGATATTCCAGGGCATGGAAGGCTGTGCTCTGTACTTCTGACTGGAGTTGATGAAGTAATCATCCCTCATGCGAGTAGGTTCCATGTGTATTTCCTTGGGCAGTTAACTGATTGACACTCTTAATAAGATGGGTGGACAATCTAGTGCTTACAAGACTAGTTTACATTTAGCTGTCATATGTGCCATAGGCGAGGCAGTGGGGAATTTGAAAAGGTCTGGGATATATCCATTCATCCATCCATCCATCCATCTGTAGTGGACTTGCGTATTTCTTACAATTGAAAGTGGAGTTGGGCACAGGATTTTCTGGGAACTCGTGTTTTGGTTTAGTACTCCTTGTTCAACATTACTGCCTGTAATGAGTTTGTATAAGGTGTCTACCACTCTCCTGAGTCTTATGGGACACAGCAGAATACAACGTAGTCCGTAAGAGTGAGGTAGAGTCACTATGCAGCTCAGACTGCATCTGAGAAATAGGAAGGAGAAAGATTGAGAAAGAGGACTTGACCAAAACAATATGGACTTTGGTGGACATAGCAAAAGAAGCTTATGATTTTACCTCCTAGAGAATGAAAATGAGAAGCAGCAGCATCCAGTTGATTGTATGAGCTGCTGCTGTACAGAAAGGTTTTCTAGACCAGCAGGTTTGGTTTATAGTGGGAGGAAGCGACAGTGATGGGAAACTCCTTGACTGAACTGACAGCCTTGACAGTCAGGGAAGCTGGGAGAGTGAGGATGCTGGGTTTGCCTTTATGAGCAGCTGGCAGAGGGATAGACCGAGTTACATATACGGAAATGATGCGTGTGTAGTGGAGGCAGCTGAGTAGAGAGACATGGGCTAAAGTGAGGATAGAACTCAAGTGGGAACCCAGGACTGCATCCCAAAGAGAAGAAGAGGAGCAGACGAGGCAGTGAGGAGGTTACGGAGCTGCGATGGGACAGGAAGAGGGTCAAAGAGAAGTCCAAGTCATCGCTGTTATGATTTTTGTCTTATGTGTCTTATGTGAGACACATAATGAGTTGAAACTATCATAGTTTAAAATCTGTATATATCATGTGTGGAAATCACATTTAATGTATGTAACCTAGAGGACACTGTCATTCAGCCTGGCCCACTTTCAACATGCATATTAGCCTGCATTTTGTTGGGCAAAACAGCCAGCAAAATCTATTTTATGGGACAGTTTTGAATTTCTCATGTAGTTCATTGAGCAGCCACGTCAAAACGCAGCCCTGTGTAAGGAGCACTGATTGTTTCCCCTTGGGATGGCGCAGCATGCAGAGGCGTGTCGTATGCCAGCCCATCGCAGGCAGAACCATTGTGGGTCAGGAATTGTGTATTTTATCCCTTCTGTATCCAGTTCCAGTTAGATCACATGACAGTACCTTTGGACTTGACAGTGAAACAGAGGACAGTGCTGAGGGAGCTGAACCGGTTAGTAATTGCGCACGGATATCTCTGCTACTGAGAATCACCTTAAAGAGACCCGTGCAGCTTAGACCAGCCCTGTTGTCTTACAGGGCTTCCTGTGTTCATCTGGGGGTTTCTCATACTCATCCCTGGGCGGTGGTCTCAGCCGTAAGGGCAGGGCTTTTTATGTTGCAGCTGGGCCATTTCTGAGAGGCCCTGAGCTCTGACACAGGTCCTCTACCATTCTGCAATCATCCCTTGCCCCAGAGGCCAGGATGGACTTGGCAGGCATTGAGGTGCCCACTTGTGCATCGTGCCCGGTTGCAGTGTGTAGGCCTAGGGACCTTCCGTGTGGAGGATAGGATAGTGTTGTCGGTGCGTTTGGTGTGGCAGGAGGGAGGGGATATAGGGAGAAAGAAGTCAGCTCCCCACCTCCCTGTGGTACGGATGGGACCAGGGCCTCTGAGCTTCCCAGAGTAACTGAACCTGGTCCATTGTCAGATAAACGGTTAATAATGCAGAGTTCTGCTTGCAGATATTTGTACTGCTTAAAGGCCCTATGCTCACTTGAAGGTCCATTTAATAGAAAGGGCATTGGTCACAGATATATGTTTGAAACTTTTTCATTTACTTTTGCACTAGAGAAAGGTATCTCATTGTTCTTATCCTCTCAGTGATTTAATACTATCATACTTCACAAGGCTACACTTTTGTTGAATCTTAAATTCTTTAAAAATATGCTTTAGGTTCATGTCTTTTATTGCATGTAACAAAAATGGGAAGGTTGCAGAAAGTCATTGTGTTGTACATTAAATGGGAGGCTGATCTGAAGAGGTACCAGAGTGACTGCCCATCCTCAGCCTAAGGAGCTGTTTTATTTCTTGAAGCCACTTTTTAAAAATGAAGAACAATTGGGCCAGGGATATAGCTCAGTGGTTCCGGTGCCTGTCTTGCAAGCGCAAGGACCCGGGTTCGATTCCTGGTAACCACATAACAATACTGGGCGTGGAGACTCACCCCAGCAGCAACCAGTACCACATACCACAGTGCCGGGCATGGTGGCTCACACTTGTAATCACAGCACTCAGGAGGCAGAGGCAGGAGGATTGCTGTGATGTGAGTTTGAGGCTGAGCTCAGGGCCAGCCTGAACCACAAAGCGAGACCCTGTCTCAAAAAAAAAAAGATGAAGAACAATTGACAAACTATCATCTTTCTGACTTGAGTATTGATACGTATTTTCTTGAACCCGTCACATTAATTAATGTACAGCAATTGACATTACTGATTGCTCATGATAGAACTCAGGCTTTCAAGCAAAACCAAGAGTTTTGGAAATCTTGTCTATTCCAATGAGCCCTAAAACCTCCTAAAACTTAGAGACTTTTCTCCATTTTTTATCATAGGAAATTCAGAGGAAGGAGGCTAGCACAGAGAATAGTGAGTTTCTTACACAGTTCTCACACCCTCATGTGGTAAAACAAAAATTATTTTTATTGAGAGACGTAACTCACATAAACTTTTACATATTTAAAGTGTGCAACTAGATGAGTCTTTACATCTCTTCACTCCAGTGACAGTGTCATGACCGTCAGGAGACTAAGCACCCTTCTCCCCTGGAGTTTGTTCTACCCTCACTAATCCACACCTCAAGTTTTCTTGTGAGATGGAGACGTTAATGCATACATTCTCTGGTGTTGTATAATGACACTGTATCAAGCCCTGGAAGACCTCTGTAACTCAGTGGATTTATAGTTTTTAAGTGACTAATAGAGTAACATGCCAAAAAGAGCCATCGAAGTTCAAGAAACTGTGGTTCACACATGCGCCATACAAAAGGGTATATGTGATTCATTTGTAGGCAAATGGGTGAACCTTAAGACTATAATGTTAAGTAAAATAAATCAGATGTACAAGCTCGAATAGCTTATGGTTTCTCTCCTATGAGAAACTCATGGTAAAAAGAATTTGAAGGACAAAATATGAGACAGAACGTAGCAAACAGGAAAATAGATCCTTTGCAAATGGGAGGGGATCCAGGGATGGAGGCGGGGATTAAGAAAGAATTATGGTGTGTTATACCACCCACCAACTTCTTAATGAATGTGATCATTGTACAGACATGTCTTAATTTTTAAAAAAGTTTAAGAGGGATAAAAAGATCTGAACGGAAAGAGGGTGAAGATTCACTGAGAGGTTTTAAGATTTTAATGACAACTAACCTTGAAGAAACTACGATTTACTGAGTTTTTGTATAATATCAACAGTATCCACGATTACCTGAAATTACTAATTATAAATACAACCCACATAAACCAAAGTTCTTGGATGAAAAGAACTGCCAGCAAATTTTAACAGAGTAAAACGTCCTCAATAAAACATTTTAAATTTTCTATTTAGCTGATGGGTTCAGGTACACCAGGAAAAATATTATCTTCTTATTACTCTCTTAATTTAATTTTAATCAGTATTACCAGGCTATTTTTCTAACACATCAGTTTCAATGGCTACTTAGCTGTCCTTGCATACAGGATAATCTGAGGTTTGACTTCTTTGTTAATTTCATTTCTCCTCCTTTGATTTCCATTTGAGAACTGTGGTAAAAATATAATGAGACAAAAATACCCCAGACTGACAGAAGTCTAAGTATATAAAATGACTCATTTAAAACCATTGTTATGGGAAACTGATAGCGTATATTGTAGGAATGCCTCTTTTGTGGTGGCCGACCAAAATTTTGTCTTGTCTCTTTTGCACAGGCTGACAGGGAGATGATTAAGAAAATTTCATCTCTACTTACACTGATTAAGATGAATCTATTTCAAGCCTGTTAGAAGAGGCAGCAGGAAAAAACTGTTTATCTGCTGGAGGAACTGTATACCTTTTGGTTCATTTGAAAATTTTAGCAGTTGGAAATTTTCTTCAGTCAGAAATATCAAGTAGTTTAATATGAGCTGAGAACAGAATGTTTCATTATTTCCTTTGTGATACAGAAATGGAGTGGCTATATTATTCATCATGCCCATGGTATATTTGTCAGTGTAAAAAGCAAGGTGTTAGTTACTGTGTTAAGATAAAAGAAGAAATCTAGGACAATCCTAGGACTTATGACACCTTACCTGGAAAGTGTAGTGGTCTCGAAAAGTAGAATTTTTGATTTGTTAAATATTGTATCTTAAATGACAGTCTTGTTTCTTTTTGTAATCCAGTTGTTCTGTATGTTCTTTTTGGATGAAATATATCCTCGAAAAAGAAAAGACCTGAACTGTCATTGTTATATACCCCTAATAAAAATGAAAAGGCCCCAATAATTGGAGATCTCAGGTCGTTTCTGTATGTCTGCTCAAGAAGGAACTTAGAAAAAGTACCTGAGAACATTAATGTTCATGACACTCACCTGGTGCATCCGCTATTAATCTGGACGTGGAGACAAAGCGGCAGCCATGGCTCAGGCTAGTTTGAAAACCCACCTATCCATGGCCTTATGATTTATTGGACATCTGAGGAACCCTGAATTCGAGGGCTGGTGCTAAGGGCTAATTTTACCTTCCCAGCCAATGCATCAACATGCTGGAATGATGCGCTAATAAATTATTTCATGAGTTATTTGTAGAATCTTCCATTTTAAGTGCATTTTTGAAGATGTGAAGGTAAATTGAACTCTAAGGAAAAATAAAATTAAATTGTGTGAACGAAACTTCTTGAGTGCAGTTTGTGGTCAAACAAACCACTAAAATACAGAAAAGTAGCATTAGGAAACACAGCAGTTATGGTTAAGTACTCTGTCAAATTACTTAATTACCTCTGAATAAATTTTTCAACACTTTAATTAATATTTATTAATATTTTAACAGTGCTTAGCGTAGTATCTGATGTCTGTTACAAAAATATTATTAACAACACTAGTGCTATTGGAATACTTACTACAAAAAAGTTCTTACTTTCCTACCTGAGAAATTGCTTAAAACACCTTTATGTTAGTAAAAATTTTCTCTATTCCTAGAACTTTCCATAAACAGGCAGGTCATTAACACTGTGATTTTGAAAAGTAAAAATTCATATCCAAGGTGCTTTTACTTATATCATATTTTATACTGCACATACGTGTATTTACATACATAGTTGTATATATAGGTGAAAATTAAAAACTTGGGGCTTTTGGCTATAAAAATAAAGTTGACAAATCCATATAATAATATATTGCTGTTAGTAATAGTTTGACAGTGCGTTCACAGGAGACAGACTCAGGAGGCTCGGTGAGTTCCTGTCCACTTGAGTGGCACCTGCAGGGACAGGAGAGGGTGTGGGAGAGAAAGGAGAGGGGGCAGCAAACCAGACAGGGAGACAGTGACCCAGGTGCCAGGAGGCGGACAGGCCACGGCCTCACAGCTGGGCAGCTCCCTCTGTCCCTTTGTGACGGTCCATGCAGTTACCGCAGGAGGCTCTGGGGGGCGTGTGCACTGTCACAGCGTCACCACTGCTGGCTCCATAAGCAAGCGTGTGTGGGAGGAGGAGGCTGAAGAGGACCCACGAAGGGTTTTGTAATGTTGTTTTCTTTTCTTTTTTTGTGGTACCAGGGATCGAACTCAGGACAACTGAGCTACATCCCCGCCCTGCTGATTTCTTCTGACTCTTTCCCAGAGCACATCCATTAGGCATTAGGAGAGACTTTGGTCTCCAGAGTGTTACGGCTCTGTCGGGAACGGGGCGTTAAATGTGATAAATGTCTGTGCTGTCCATCTTTGAAGACAGAAGGGGTGCCATTTATAAAGTCGTGGCATCTGGCGGTCCGAATAACTTTGAGAAATTTCTTTTATCCTTAGAATTCTCTATTTTGTTGGATTTTATTTCCCCCGGAGCTTTTTAATTGTATTTCCAATTAGTTGCAAGAGAAGTAATAAAATTCACAGTCTCCAACTCTTTATGAAAATCCAATTGCACTGTGTTTTTCTTTTCAGAATATTGTTACTCTTAAAGTAGTACCAAAGGGAGGTGAAGTGTGTCCTGAGTAGTGGCTCACAGTTGGCCCTGCAGGATGACACCGCCCATGTTAGAGCTCACATGAGCTTCTTCTAGACAGAAGAGAGTTGGTAGCTGTCATGCACAAAGAGACTCTGTCCCTTTAAAATGTCTTCTTTTTGTTTTGATCATTACAATTTATGTGTGCAGTGCACTGACAGGTATTTACTGAAGTCACCCAGTGTGAAACATTTGGCTGAGCACTGAGGACCAAAGCTGGACGAACACAGATCCTACTCGTGAGGCATTGGCTTTGAGGGGAAAGTCATGCAAAGGGTCACAGCGTAGAGTCACGAAGAGCAAGTAAATTAGTGGGAGCCAAGTGGGCTTCTTCTCGTTCTGCCTGGGATAGTAGGTCAGTCAGTACCGCATACCACAGTGCCAGGTGTGATGGTGACTCACACCTGTAATCCCAGCACTCAGGAGGCAGAGGCAGGAGGATTAATGAGTTTGAGGCTGAGTTCAGAAGCAGCCTCAACTACAAAGTGAGAACCTTTCTCAAAAAACTAATAAATAAATAAACATTGCAAAAAATAAACAAAAGTGTTTTTTCCCTTTTTCCATTAACTTGTGACCTTTAGTATGTTTTATATAAAATTCCAGAAGAACTCGCTAGTGAACCGAAAGAAATCTGTCCATTCATGACTTGCTCATTTGAGCTTCTGTGGACCGAGGTGATGTCTAAGTGAAGACACTGCATTTGAACATCACAAGTTTCACACTTTGCACCAGAGAACCAGAGCTTCTGGGTATATTTTCATGGCTATAGCTCTGAACAAAGCAAGTGTTTTTACTCACGCAGTTGGTCTCAGCACAGGTTAATCCACCCACGAGACCATGAGTCGAGGGCTTCCTTGGGAAGCATTAGAAGCAAGGTGTGGTGGGTCCTCGTTGAGAGAGGAGCTTGGGAGGTGACCTGGAGACTGATCTCTGCCCGGTCCTTTCCTCTCACCTCTTCCCCTGTCTCCGAGCGTCCTGGCCCCCCTGACGTGGGCAGCTCTCCTCGCCATGTCCTCCTGCCATGATGTTCCTGCCCTACCACGGGACTAGAGGCCACAGAGACACTTGACTGTGGACTGAAAACTGTGAAATTGAAACCACCCTTTCCTCTTTGTAAGTTTATGTATGTCAGGGATTTTGTCACAGGATGGAAAGCTAAGTAACCTACATGGTGAGGCTTAGAGAAGGTAGTTCACAACCAGGCACTTTAGCAAAAATTTAGTTTGTAAATGTGGTGTACATTTATTCATATATGATAGTTTAAGATAGTTTCTTTTTCTTTTTTTAGTGATGTATTTTTGTGGATCTTTTTTTTTGTTTTTGTTTTTTGCTAGATACACTATTCCCAGATCCTTTAGTGGTCTGTTTTCTGTTGCTGTAACACTCCATGCAGCTGCTGGGTACTGTATAAGGAAAACAGGCTTGTGCAGCTCATAGTTTTGGAGGCTGATGGTCTGAGACCGAGTGGCCCATTTCTTTGCCTCTGTGGTGCTGCTGGCTACATGTGGGCAGCAGTGTGGGCAGAGGGATCTTGTGCAGCAGAGGAACCAGAGAGGCTCAGACCTCCTCTTTTATAACCGTGCATTCTCCTGAGAACGCACCCACTCTGGAGTCCAATGTTGGTGCCTCTTGTGGGTCGTGCCCCTGGTCCTTGTTACCTCACACTGGACCCACCTCTGAAAGTTCCTGCCACTTCCAGTCTCCCACGCTGGGGACCTCGTCTCCAAACTGGGAATGTTTGAGAGACCACTTCTGGTCACAGCAAACCCTTGCAGTTATTTCTGAGTTTAATAGACCAACAATTGAGGGCACATTTTCTAGTATTAGGTAAGCACAAAGCTCTAGTAAGCGGGAGTGGTTACTTGTCCTGAAACCAGTCTGTTCCTCGCTCTCTGCTCCTCCACCATGATGCGCTGGCCTGGGGTGCCAGGGCCTGGCTTTCCCCACCCCGTCTCCAGGTTCCCTTCTGGCCGGTGGTGAGGGCCTGCGACTCAATCTGATACTTGGCAAGTGGGCTAGAGAACTTTTTTTTCCCTTGTTTTATTTGGTAGTAAAAGATTCAAAGGGAAGAGGATGGCATATTTTTAGCCAATATCCACGTGCACCCTGGGGTCTGCATTGTGACTGTGGAGCATAAGGGTGTATAGGATCAGTGAGTGGGGTCCCTAGAACGTGAATGCTGAGGATCTCATTAAGCCACCAAATGAATTCACCCCAGCATGACATTCAGACAGCCTGTAAGAAATCACTCATCTCTTTTTTTGTTTCCTCTTCTCCCCTCTGCACATGGAACCCGGGCCCTTGCATGCCAACAGGCAAGCATCCCCCACAGAGCTCCATTACTAGACCTAACATTTATGTCTTCTTACATCAAGAATTTTTGTTGTCGTTGTTATTTGCAGTTGAACACATCCTAACCAGAGAAAACATCAGTTGCGAGCAAAGACGTGTATGAACAGAAAGTCAGGTCTGGTTGGCTTGTGCATTTGTCCCCAGCAGTCCTGACAGTTGCCATCTGCAGATAGACAGATAGGAATGCACATGCGCTCTCATGTGTATCTGATGCATTTCAGCCTGCGTTGAGGTAGACATGACAGTCACTGGGGTTTGCCAAAAAACAGTGCTGATTTAATGGCATGTCGTCCAGGATAAATGAATTTTCTCCTCATTTTGGGGAGGAATTTACCTTTAGTCTTTCTTACACCTTTAAATATTATTAAGATAAAAGCCTTGCTAATAATGTGTTGAGCTGGTAGCGTTCTTTTTATTTGAAGCTGACGTACCAGGAAATGTGACTGACAGTTGTCTGGCCCAAGGTCAGGCGTGAACCACTTCCAGAGCTAAATATAGACAGAGTACTTTGGGTGAGGAATTAATGAGGATCTGTGAAAAGCTCGCAGCAAATTAGAAGTCGTGGAACCAAATTTTGAATTGTTTACATTGTTAGATTTCAAGTGAAATCAACTCCTTGGGTGCGGTTGGCATCTTCAAGATCTGTTTCTTTCTCTATGTGAGTGCGCTGTTTTCTGCTCATAAAGAGATTGCGGGCGGCTGAGCAAGGAAGCGGCCCTGTCTGAATGGAAATCCCAGCTGGCAGAAGGGGATAAGCAAAAAGCAGTGTGCTTTATGCTTTCCTTTCCTTTCCTTTCTTTTTTTAACTAAGGTTTTAATATTCCAACATTTAGCGCTGACGGGGTAACATGTCAGTTTTTCTGACTTCACTGTCCGTGTCTGGAAAGCACTGTCAGCGGGAGGAGACTGGACGTGCTCATGGGAGTGCCTCCCTCCTGCTCTGCGTCCTGGCCTTCTTCCCGTGGGCACGCTGAGTCCCTCGTGCCCCATCACTGCCCTGTGGTGTCCCCACACTCCTTTAGCCTTGGTTCTCTCACCTGCTGGAGCAGCACTTCTTGACTCAAGTGTTGACTTCACCTCAAGAGCTTGTGGGCTGATGGCGGAAGCACAGGGTCCGTGGGCTGCAGGGCTGCAGGGCTGCAGAGGAACCGGTAAACAGTGTGGTGCAGTCGCAGTCTGGCCAGATCCCCGACCTGCCAGTCTCTGCTCAGCCTCCTCCTCAGGAGCTCCTCTGCTGTCCTGTCAGTGGAAAAATCACTTCTCCTCCCTCATTTACTTCTGTTCTGAAGAAAAGACATTCACTACACACTTTGTGTCAAGTTGGGCCACACACGCAGAAAAGACCTGGCCTAGTAGTAACCTCAGGGAGGGGCCTGCAGATTGGTAGTAAATGGAAATAAAGCAGTGGGGATTTCAGAATGGCTGCCTCGAACTGGTAAAGACCGAAGGCTTCTTTTGTAGCCCTAGTTATCTACTTATTTCTCCCCCTGTCCTAATGCAGGTATGCTACATGTGGTATGTTTTTCTTCCTTGTCTTTTATAAGAAAGTATATCTTTTTCTAATTACTAAAATCGTATACCATATGGTTATCAATACAAATGCCTGCCACTTTGTTGTGAGCAAAAGCACCGGAAAGAGAGGTAAAGAGTCTATTGGAAATTTGACTGAGTAGAGCAGTGATTACAAACAAACGACAAAGCTCGGCTCCGGATTCAGTTCCCCTGAGATTCTTTACGCGGAAACCTAGTAAGAACCCGGCTTTCAGCGGTGGGCGGTGTGGGTAATCTCCAGTGACCTTTAGTCTCGCTCTCCAGCCGCTTTCCTTCATGAACCGACCTGCAAGAACAGCTTCAAACAGCATCTTTAGTGCTGTCCTTTCAGGTCTTTGCCCAGTGGCTACAAATATGCAACAGTGGCTAAGACCATTTTGGTTCTAAGGAATAAGACACATGCTTCATTACTGAGAGGTTTTGTTTTGTTTTGTTTTTTAACATAGAGAAAATACAGTATCGAGTCTGTCCACCGGATCTCCTGCAGGTCCAGAATAATTTCTCAGGAGCATCTCAATTTCCATAAATTACCAGTCACTGCCGGCATTTGTATCTCCACTGCACATGTGGCACGCCTGGCATGATCGTGTTCTGAAGCGTGTTACCCTCTGTAGAAGTCTTGGGAAGAGTGTAAACCTGTCTGCTGCCTCTAGAAATCTGGAGAAGGAAACAGGTCTCCGGGGTCTGCACGGTTCATGATTCACTGTCCTCTTATCTCTCCACTCTTTTGAATAAAAAGACATCTACTTTGTTGTTGTTACCTTCACGTGTTTCCACAAGTTGTCAAACCCAGCTTTCCTGTACTGATTGGTAGTCGGTGCAGTTTTATAGAGTCGCAGTCTTACAGCGACATTTAATCTTCACTTTGAGCCAGGTCCTGCGTGTGCCTAGCTAGGAGGTAGAAACGCAGGGAGAATTTGGCTGGAACTGTGACACCAAGAGCTCTCTTTCCTTTCTTCCGTTCCTACAGGGTGGTAAAGTCAGGCCTCTCCCTGTATGAGACAACGGCTTTTAACACAAGAAATCCGTGACCTTACATCTCAAAACTGAACGTGTGTTTTGAAATTAGTTGCCTCTGGATTTGTTCAGTCGCATGGTGCCTGATCTTTTCCTCAGCGGTGTGTCTAGATCTGGGGAACTTCCTTGGCTCCGATATATTGGTGCTGCAGTTTCCAAGTGCAGAGCCTGGAGTCATCCTTCGGGGCGGGAGGAAGGCGGTGTTTCAGAAAGCGTGTGTCTCAAGTTTAAAGCGCTGATCAGGGCCATTGTTTGTTCAATATCTTAGGTGCTTAATGGCACTTGGTATGTGGCGCGTCTCCAGGCTGCTGTGGGCTTCCCCACGCGTGACACACATAAATCTCCTGGGCATAAAAGAAAGCAGACAGGGAACGTTTCCCTTCGCCGTGAATTTCCACCCGCATTTACTGCGTTTGTGGTGGGAGGCAGGAATCGCCTTGGCGCCTTCTTGAGACCCGGGCAGGGAGCCGAGCACGTGCGCGGCTGCGGGCGGGCGCTGGTGTGCGGGCAGGCGGCGGAAGGCAGCGTCTTCCCCAGCGCCGTCCGGAGAGCAGCGCGACCGCCCGGCGGCCGGGGGAGGAGCCTGCTCGGCGGTGCGGGTGCGCCGACTCCGCGTCTCGCTCGCCCGCCCGCCGGCTCGCTCGCGGCTTCCCCTCCGTCGCCCCCGCGCGCCGAGTCCGCATCGGCTTCGGCTTCGGCTTCGGCTTCGGCAGGGAGCGCGCAGGGCGCGGGGCGGCTGCAGAGCTGTTCGGGCGCCTGCAAGAGCGCCGGGAAGGACCGCCGGGGCCATGGGCCAGCTCTGCTGCTTCCCTTTCTCGAGAGAGGAGGGGAAAATCTGTAAGTGCGGTTGCCTGTGCTGGGGCTTGATGGCAGCGCCTGGCCGCCTTCGGGGGTAGTTTTGGGTTTTCTTATGGGAAAGAGCAGAATAATTAGCTGTGATTTTTAAATGTGCCTTTCTAACGGCAGGTGTCTAGTTACGAATTAACTAAAACTACAGTACCTCAGCCCACATGCAATGCGAACAGAACAGAATACTGAAAACTCATGATTCTGATTTTCCTTTGCTGATACTCTTACAACCTATTTTCTTCACACGACCCGAAGTCAGAGTTTAGTTTTGAGTTTCTTTAAATCACTGCCTTCGGTGTGTTTCAGTGGACAAGCCAGACCTCAGGTCTTTTCTCTGGAACGGGCATATTTTCAGAGCAGTATTCAGGCACAGCGTGCAGGGTGCTAAGGCTGGTTTCAAAATGACGGATATTATACATTTGCAGAGATTTTCGTGCGTCCTCTGCTTTGTTCTTCCGGGAGGGATTCAGGTGCGACTGTAAGATCACCTGAAATGGGCAGACATCTCATTGAATGTTTAAAATTCGGTGCCAGGCAGATCCTACCTGCATCTGCTTACAGCTCTGAATGCAGAACTTAAAAGTGGGGATATTTGCATTGAAGAAATTTTATCATTGGCCGTCTTTACTTACATTTCAGCTTGGTTAAATAGGCGACTGGCATTTTAACTAGTGTACT
Source organism: Petromus typicus (assembly GCA_004026965.1). Classification (NCBI taxonomy): domain Eukaryota; kingdom Metazoa; phylum Chordata; class Mammalia; order Rodentia; family Petromuridae; genus Petromus; species Petromus typicus. The sequence goes on from PVIR01009950.1 coordinate 13,614, forward strand.
GAAAAGAATTTGCCTTGCATTAGTTTCCCCCAATGCAGAATTTTTACTTCCTTTTCACCAAAATGTTTCCACTCACACTTGCTAAATCTGCAGCCATAGAGCTGTCACATCAGTGCTTAATTCTACTTTGAAGAGGTCCGCAGGATTTCTTGATGTCTAGTTCCGCTCAAAGATCCACATCTGGCTTCTATTTCTTGATGCTTCTTCCTTAGGAAACTGCACGGGGATAGATTTTTTTCAAAGTAATGTGGATTCTGTCGCTGGTCACTTGGGCTCCAGTCAGTTTTTACAGTCAATCTTTTGGAAATGCTTCGGAATCAGTGCTGGGAGACTGTGGAATGTCTGGTTGTGAGCAAGATCCCATAAAGTGAACTTTGATTTTGTTTGTGCAAACGATACTGTCCACTGTGTGACAGTCTTGGTCTCACAATCTGACACAGTCTTGCAGAGACACAGCTCACTTTCTAACAACAGGCTTTGGCTGGGGGGGGGGGGTTGACCACCCAGAACTTTCCAGATAACTGTCAGGATGATTTATATGTGCATCCTGGAGATTTTGGTGGATTGATTTCACTTTTAGGGGATAATCCTGTCTAAAAAATGCTTAGCTCGGACATGTGAGAGGAGACTGAATTTCTCTGTGTAGCCTCTTCCTGTTATTCCACAGGAGGTCTCCTGCAGAGCTCTTGGTCTCCTTCTGTCCCTGTCTGATGCCTGCCAGCAGTTTCCCTGGCTCTGTCTGAGGAAGTCGAGTCTCAGTGCCAGGAGATTTGCTCTTTCCGTCCTTACCTGGGTCGGTTCAGAAGCAGTGCCTGTGTTTCTGGCTCAGCGCGTCCCGCTAGTGATTGAGGAGAAGCGCTGATCTCTGGTTCTCTTCCTCAGACTCCAGACTTGCACACAGCAGATGAAGGCAGCACACGTGGTGTCTGAGGGGAAGCTCCAGTGGAGAAGTGCTGGCATAGAACTGGTGCTTTGTGGCCCTCGCCATTTTCCCTGGGCACGTTCTTTCCTCATCATTCTGCCCTCTGTCTTTGGCTCTGTCAGGGCCTCCGTGGTTTTTTCCTCCTCCTCTGCACTCTCCATTCACACACCCCAGGCCCTCGTGTTCGCATATTTCAGAGCTGCCTCCTGTGCTGCTCCATTGCCGAGCTACAGGGCGGTGTGAGCGAAGGTTCAGTCCAGGCGCTGCTGTCCTGCTGGGAATTCCTGCCTAGCAGTGCTCGCGTCAGGCATTTTGGAAAGCGGAGAACTGGTTGCTCAGCATGCTGATGACCGGAGCCACCCAATCTCTGGCTGTGTTGGTGATGTCCAGAAGAACCCTTGGACACTTGGGGGAGGCCAGCACTGCTCTGGTCGTGCTACTGCCTCATACAGTCACTGCTGGCTCTTAGTTATCCTGGTGCTCCCTCTGTGCGGTCTCCTCACTGGCCTGCGCCGAGGCACGTGCTCTGTGAGACCCCATGAAGAGCCCAGTACACAGCCCCACCAAGACCCGCCCCCTTGTTACTGTCTTGCCAGGGCAGTGGCTTGGGGTGCGTCTCCAGAGGAGAGCTCAGTGGGTTTTCGGTGAGAGTTTAAATTTGTGGGTATCCTTCTCACAACACAGGCGAGTGGGAAAGCCCGTCCTCCGCGGTCCTACAGAGATACAGCAAGGACACATCCACCTGGCCCTGTGGTAAGAGTCAAGTGACGCAGCCTGCCCCGCTGTTTCCCTTGCTTCAGCCTGTGGTGGTGGTGGTGGTGGTGGTGGTGGGTAGAAAGAACTCTAATTTAATTATCAGCAGTACTCTTTTAATCTATTCACACAAGGGTTTTCCAAATCAACCCCTTGTTCAGGGGCCTAACTTCATATGGAAAATTGGCTGAGTGCTTAGCGGGCAATCTGGTAGTGGGGTGGACCGTGGGCGCAGCAGGGCTCCGCGCGGCTTATGTGTCAGCTAACGAGGCACTTTGTGGTCAAATGCAAGCAGTTGAACATTTTTCCAAACAGTATTTTTTTCCTAACCACACTATAGAGAATATGCTGAAAATGAATGCATGTTTCTTGGAAGATTAGGCCTTTTCTATTCCTATGTAAGAATGTTCTTGACATTAAAAATAACTGTAGATATTGTAGGAGTAGCAAATACACAGCTCTTCTGCAGTGTGGCTTTCCATGTTGCTTCTGCCAATTTGGAAATGGAGCCCAGGGCATTGTACACGGGAGGAAAGGACTCTGCCACGGAGCAGTCCCCTCCACCAGCCTGTGGAATCAGCGCGGAAATCTTCATAGGAGGTTTTTTCTAATTCCTGCCTTCTCCTAGGGAGTTACCCAAAGCAGTGGGTGTGAATAGGCTCCGCACAGACACACTGGCCACTGCGTTTCATCTGTCTCACCAAGTAAACCTCAAGGGAAAACCTTGGAAGTAAGAAAATACCTCTACAACTAATTGGAATATATATTTTTTTTTTTTGCTCTCTTCCTGTTGCATAGTCTTCCATTTTGAAGCACTTTGCTTTTATATAGAAGAAAGTGTGAATGTAAAGAGATAAATGGACCAGCTTCCTGAAGTGTTTGGTCTCTGGTTCCTGGACGTGTCTGCCGGACATGGGGAGCCCCTGACTCCTGGGGTGCTGTCGGGAAGGGACCGTCTCTGGATGGGCCCCTCAGCTTGGTTGGCTCCTCTCTCTGGTGTTGTGTGATGCTGAAAATAAAATAGTGGGGAAATTTTTTTTAAAGGAGACACATTTTTAGACAAGAAAAATGTTTCAATTAAGTTTTTAGTGAGATTTTTTTTTTAATCAGGACTATTTATAGTATTCATTTTGTAAATATGAGCCAAATCTTAAGATAATATCTGATGGTTTGAAATTCAGTGATATTATATTAAAGTATAAAGTCGAGAATTTCATTTGGATGAGAATGTATGTCTGTTACTTTTCTTGCTGTTGGGACAAAATACTGGTACCCACAAGATGAAAGAGGGAACATTTCTTTTGGCCCATGGTCTTTGTGGAGATTTTAGTCTGTGTTGGCTTGCTGTGAGGCAGGTCAGCAAGGCAGAGGAGAGATAGTTTATGGCAGGGCAGAGAGGAGGCAGCGACCTGCCTTCTTCCCTTTCAATCTCATCCAGGCAACAGGTCCATTGGTCGGTGCCATCCACGCCGAGGGTAGGGCTTCCTCCTTCAGTTAACCATCCCCACACCCAGAACTACGCTGAAATAATCAGAGGACTCATCCAGTATCACACACTCAATCCAGTCACTTCCCCCAAGCCCTACCTATGCGCACATGAGGCTTCGGGGAACATCTCGATATATTTGAATCTTAATTGCCATAATGATGACTTTTCATTTATACTCAGGGAAATCTCTGCTTAGATTTTCCAGTTCTCTAGACGGTTTCCCACAAGTCTTGTTTCAGGATACTTTTGCTCTCTCTTCTGTGCTTCAGCTACACCAGCCTCATGGTTATCTCTCCTCTGTCTGCACTGTTGTCACAGAATTTCCAGCCCACAGTTTCAGGACACATATATAGGCTGCCCTGGGTGTACAGCCCCTCACAGTATCTTGCCCGAAGGAGGCGTGTGCTGAGTTCATGTCCATGAGGGTTCCCATCAATCACAGTACACTACGAGAGGTCATTGTAAATCAGCACCATGGGGCAAAGCTTCTAGTCATGAACTGCTATGGTTCTAGAAGTTCATTTTGTTGCTATTTGCCCCTTAGCCCTACAAGTCTAAGGAATAAAACAATACGTAGTGTAGATAGGGTGCTGTTCTTTCCCTTCCCACCTGTTTCCTAATTTACTGGATACTTCGTATATGCCAAAGTGCCAGAGTTTACAGGATTATTTTAAAAACTGATTATGAAAGGCAATTGTCAGAAAAAGTGTATGTTCCCCAGCTACCCATTCCAGAGGAGAGGTTTTTGGAAGCCAGAGGAGTGGGGAAATTTCTCATTACAGAGCCCTCCAGGGCCATTGTGGGGATGGAAGGTGGCGGGAGGCCCAGGTCCAGGCCACTCAGAGTCTGCAGCTCTTTCTCAAGGAAGCGGCCTACTGCGCTAGGTAACCTGACACTGTGCTGCACGGAATCTCTGGGGGCCCTTACTGTGGGAGCAGCAGGAATGTTGTGAAATGAAAAACACTGAGGCTTCATCAATGAAGATTAGATTTTCCCTTACTAAATAACGTATACCCAGGGGATGAGTTTCTAAAATTAAGTATGGGAATGTGAGAGCAAATGCTGGTTGTATTATTCTTATTTTATCTCCCTGGCACACCCTGGTTAACTCATCAGTTTATTTGTAAATATATTTCCTTCAATATTCTCACAGCTTTTGTGAATTTTCCTGGATTCTTCCATCAGACGCGGGATGTTCCCAGGTTACACGGTTGTTCCAGCCCCTGGAGCAGCTGACTATTGGCTGCTGTGAGCTGTACCTGCATGTATCGTAACAATAGTGATGACTTAGCCCAAATTAATGTCTCGTGGAAGATTGGAGCCATTAGGCTAAGGATAAAACTCCTGGAAGACAGGTGGTAAATCGCTTCCCGTAGATCTGTTTCATTGTGGGCAAGTTTAACATGTAGGTCTTTGTGCTTTTTCTCACAAACTTTGGAATCCCATGTAAAGAAACTTAAAAGATTCTATTGCCATGTGGTGGAAAAATAAGGTTCTGGAGATAAACTGACTCAGTTTACAGTTTGGGTTCTGATGCTTACTATTTAACTTCTCTAACCTTTAGTACTCTCACCTGAAGAAGTATCTGGTATTAAAAACTAACATCTATAAAATGACACTTTCTTAATATAAATATAATATTTCTGCAACGTATTAAAGAGTATGTTAACTACATAGCCAAGGGCACCATAGAAGTCACTGGCCAGAACTGTGCTTTCATTTCCATCTTTCCCAGCAGGAGAAATCAAGGACTTGCATTTCAGACTGGAATTGTCCAGTATTTTGCAGTATTAGTCTTCACGGCATCTATTCTTTGGGGGCTCGCTATCCTTTTTTGGGGATCTCAGATGTCATAGTACCTTGCTTCCTGTGCCAGGAAAGACATGGGGTCTGAGCAGAGTCAACCCCAGTGTTCCTTAAGATTTGATAGAAGGTCATTTTAGTATAATGAAACCAGCGCCAGGCAGGAGAGTCTAGGGAGGGAGAGAGGAGATCCTCTTAACGATGTGTTTGGCCATCTGACTTGGCCGTGTCTCTCTTTTTTCTTTGCTTAAACTTGGCTGGGTTAAGCTTTTTCATCCTCAGCCAAAGGCTTTGGATGTTTTTCTGGGAGACCCTCAATGTATTTAAGGAGAAATAAATCCTTTTTTTTTGTCAAACTGGCTTCTTAGATGACTGTAGCTGCACAATGAATACATTCTGATTGTTGCCAAAAAAATATACTCATTGTGTTTATTACATGCCAAGTTCCAGTTTATATCCTAGAGCAAATATCACCAAATTTAGTGAAAAAATAAAAGTTCTCTTTTCTTCTGAACCGTCATGTTCTACTTCGGTTGCACGGAAATTCAGCCTTAGGTGAGAACTGCCACAGAGAATATTTCTATGCACTTCCGTTAGTATTGTGGTACCTGTCACGTTCAGAGGGCTCCGAGTCAGGTGTTCTGGAAGATACGATGGGAAATAACATTTGATCCGTATTGTCAACATTTTTTAAAAAATGTTTTTCCTTGACTTCTTAAAAGTCTGTTTGGGGATATAGCTCAGTGGTTCCAGCACCTGCCTCACAAGCACAAAGTTCCAAGTTCAATGTCCAGTATCAAAAGAAAAGAAACATCTGTTGGCTCCCACCGTGTGTTATGCCCTGAACAGAAAAAGCCAAAGGAAAGGACCTTCGTGCTTTCAGTCTAACAAGTGGAGCCACACCCTGCGCACTTGTGAAGTTTTATAGCTAAGTCATTAAGTCCAGTGCGAGTGAGTTAATGACCCCAACACTGCAGTCACCACAAGCTCCTGTCACGGGCAGGGTTTATAGCTCCACACGAACAAGCAGTTTCTGCAGCACACATGTAGCAAGTGAAGCATTCATAATGCCAAAGTTACAAGTTAATTGAGCTCAGAACTGTGAAAACAAATCTTTCAGGTGCACAGGAAAGTTCTTTGCCATTAGCAAATGGTTGTAGAAGAAACCTGAACTATCTGATGAAAAAGAGAGTAAGTAACTTGGATTTAAAGTTTATGCTAACTAGAATGTAAATGCTAATGTTCTTACCTGCTGAATCAAAGATACTTGAAGCTTATAATTTGTTTCTGCACATTGCCTTTAAAAATGTAAGAGTATAGTCAGGGGCATTTAAAAACATAAGAAATGTGAATGAAAAATGATAGTACTAAGGAGATAGGGATGTACAAACAAGATGCTTGAAGTGAAATCACAGAAGGTTTCCCATTCTCAAGAGAAGAAGAGCCCACCAATGGGAATGCTCCTGGAGGGGGGGGTGGAGCCTGTGGAACAGGGTGACCCATTTTTAGTACCTGTCCCAGAAGTTGATCCCAACCCCACTCTGTGTGGTCACATGGTGGTTGTTGGCATTTGCCATGTGACTGACACCCAGCTTCAAGTGGCCATCTCATAGGTGACACTTAGGGAACAAAAATAAAACTCAGACTTTCAAAGCTTTGTAAATGTTCAGCTAAAGTCAACTGTAAGGTCAGCCTTTTCAGAGTTCTGAGGGATGTGTAAGCTGGCACGCGGATCATTTGTGAAGCCAGCCTTCTCGCTAACTTTATGGTAGTCAAAGCTTATGGGAGCTCTGACAGCCCAGATGTATCCTGAGAAAAGCCAGGGTGGAGAAGAGCCTGAAAGCCACATCACGGGCAGAAAACATGGCTGGGACAAGAGGAGGCAGAGAATTCCTTGTCTTTACTTACAGATTCTCTAGTGTCGAAGAAAAAAAAAGTTGTTCTGTAGGGTAACGGGGGGCAGATTTAAACACATTTTCTTTTGATTCTCATAGAAGTCAGATGGTAGATTCATTAACCCAATAATATTTGAATGATGTTTGAAATAAATTTTGTTTTAAACAGTAAAAACACTGGAGTCTTAAGCAAGTTACCTAAGTAAAATTTTGTGTTAGTAATTCATAATCAGTTGCCTGAAAGAGGATCTTTAAAGCAGAATTTTCAGACTATTTTAAGCCACCATATGCTTTCTTAAACAGAAGACCAAAATTCTTGAGCAAAAAGTCTGTATTATTAGTACTTGATTTATAATAACTATTAAATGATTGTTTTAAGATAGCACTTTTAGGATCAACAAACTTGGTTTAAAATAGTGGTATAATGTACAAGTTGGGCCTCTTGTCTAAGTCCATTGTTGTGGAACCTGTGCATCACCTATAATGCTGGTAGTTGAACTTGAAGCAGGAACAGCTTTGGTTAATTATCAGTGAACACTCAAGTAACAAGCTAAGGTGTGCTGCCTGCCTTGTGTTTGTTTCAAAGTGAAATCTTTATAAAAGTGTGTCAGTCATCTTTCTCTTGCTGGGTACCAACTCATGCAGCTTAAAGAAAAAAAGGTTTGTTTGCTTTGGCTTATGGCTTCTGAGAGTGTGATCCATGGTTAGCTGGCTCTGTTTTTAGGTCTAGAGTGAAGCATAAAGATTGTAGTAAAAGGCCTTTTGGAGGAAAGTTGCGTACCTCAGGCTGCCAAAAAGCAGAGAGAGCAAGGCGCCAGACAAAAGATACACCCCTCAGAGCTCCTCCCAGTGACCTGCTTGGCGGGGGGTGGTCTTAGCAGTTCATTCATCGCTTCAGGATCAGCTAAGTGATGAGCTTCGTGATCACGACCCTGTCTTCTTCCACACTGTGCTTCTGAACACACAAGACTTTGGGGAGATATTTTTTATCTAAACCATAACTGAAAATATATCTGCATTTAGATATATTTTAAAGTAATTTTTCTAATATAGAAAGTTGAAGATAAGAATTGAGATGCCATTGTGTACTCTGTACTATATATATACTGTATACATATATCTATGTGGATGTGTATGTATATTTTGACTTTCAATGTCAAATTACATGTATAAATTTAAAGGTTTTATAGAATGTAAAAGTATATAGGTAATGACATGCAGTTTGAATATTAAATTAGAAACTATCAGGTAAAATTATTTTATGAGGAAATTTGTGAAATATGCCGTTTATCTATTAAAAACTTCAACCTTGTAGTTGCTCCTAGCAGTATTCCCTTTGCTTGTATTATCCAGACAAAATATATTCTTAATTAAAACACTGTGTGTGTGTGTGTGTGTGTGTGTGTGTGTGTGGTGTGGGAGAGGGTACAGAACAGTCTGTATCAGTTAGAGTCCAGCTCAGAAAAAAGGACTTATACCAGTTATTTTAATAGAGAATTTAATTTAGAGAATTTAATTTAGGGAATCAGTTACAAAGATTGTAGAAAGATAAAGTGTGGAAAGGCAAGACTTAAGAAAAATGGGGTAAGTAGCTTCCAGGCTGGAGTAATCTGTGAAAGGAAAGGTCTTGTGTAGCACGAGTCAGACCTTTCAGATGGGTTCCTGTCCCTGGGGGAGTGCCTAAGGGGCACAGGAAAAGGACCCTTGGAGCTGGACTCACAGCTCTGTGGTGGGGCTCAGGCCAGCTTCGCTGATATCCTTAGGAAGTGGGGTGAGGCTGGTTCCAAGAGTGAGGGGGATGGAATCTGGATTCCATCTGGAATTCACTAATCCCAGATCTGTAGCCTGGTGCCAGAGCTGGAGGGAAGAGCCCGGGAGCAGCGGACCCAGGGCAGTTCCTGTTCCCTTGGTGCAGCCACCCAGTAGACTCTTGGCTGTCCCTGCCGGAGAAGCACACAGGTCCAGCTGGCAGAGAAGTGAGTTTGCTCAGCCCCAGCCTGCTGTCTGCCATAAATCTGAATGAGGAAGGGTGGGGCAGGAGCCGAGAGACTGTAGTTCATGACCAGTAAGTCTTTGTGGCTGTGCCTTCGTATCAACTCATTTTCATGGTTCCAAAGTCAGCCTTTAATTGATGCTGTTTTCTGTTTCTTATTTCTTTGGTGACAAAAGTAGTAGCTATACTAGGTAACTTTTTTTTTTTTTGGCTATAGAATTGTACAAAATTTTAAAAAGTATATAAAATCATGATTATCAAAGGAAATAAAGTCTGAAAAACTGGGCATGGAATGGCAATTCAAACTCACTAAGATGATTCCAAGAAAAATACTTCTTCAGATCAATTTAACAAACTTAGAAACAACAAAATATTTAAAAACTAATCTATCAACAGTGTATAAACATTGTTAAAACACTTTATTTTGCTGGAGAATGTTGGGCATACGCTCCGCAGCTCCACAGCCCTGCTTCACACCGCATATTTTGTGGGGAGGGGACACTGAACCGTCTCTGGTCCCTAGTGGTGGCGCGCGAAACGCTGAGGAGTTCCGCTGGCAGCAGGCAGCAGGCAGCATTCGGAACTGCGCTGCTCACATCTCAGGGCTCCCGGGAACCTCAGGCTCAGGACTGAGCAGCTGGAAAAGTCTGAGGAATTCCGAGAAGTGTCTGGGTCTCCACCAGAGCAGAAACAGACACAGTGAAAAGAGTCAGTGTGGCTACAGGGAGAGGTAGGAATTCACTCACACCCTTGCAAATTGGTTTTTGTTCCCTAAAGAGATACTGGCACCAAGACAGGACCTTGGGACTCACTGTCCTCCCTCCAGCTGCCCTCTGGCCTCCTGGGTCCTCACTGCTCAGGTTGAACTGGGTGATGAGGAGCTGTGTTCTCCCCGCTCACAGGTCTCCTAAGTGCAGAGGGCAGTGGGTGGTCTTGTTCACTTAAGAAGGCTGGGAGGGTCGATGAGGAGGGGCTGGGCCAAGGTGGCTTGGAGCCCTTGCCTCCATGAGCAGCCACTGTGTCCCTCAGAGGTCCCTGCTGTATGCTGTGGACTTGTGATACCGAGACCTACTGTGCTGGGAAGTCGGGGACCCAATTCTTTGCCTGGAGGATCTGCCCCCCTGGAATCTGCCTCCTGCTCTACTCTTTGAGTGCTGTTGTGATCTGTGCTCTTTGTGGGTCCTGATTTTTACTTCAGTATTTACAGTGTCCCTTTTGCTGTGTTTTATAGTATTCATTATATCACATCTTTTGAGGATTGGACAAAAATGAATGCCTAGAAGAAGCCCATGAGTCAAATGTGCAGTGGTTGTGAGGAAGGTGAGAGCAAAGCTGAGACTGTGTCACTGCCGACTTCACCACAAGTGCGCTACGCGTTCTGAAGTAGGTGCTTCTTCGAAAGTTGCACATAAATGGAGCTTGATGTGATTCTTTTTTCCATGCCACACGTTTCTGTTTGGTGCATCTAGAAACCTCAAACCATCTGTGTATCACACAGACTGTGTATTTCAGGTGCAGTCTGTCCTTATGTCTGCGGAAGCTTTTTACAAGATTCATCATTAGTAGCTCTTCTTTGTACCTGTGATGGGACATTGTTTAGTTGCAAAAAAATAATGTAAGCTGTGTAGAGCAGTGCGTAGCATTCAGGCTTGCAGTTACTCCGACACTGTTTCAAGGAATAGTGCTCCCTATGAACTGAGCTAGGTGTCTTGTATTACTTTATTTGGCTTTTATACAAATCCTATAATAAAAACCTACTGTTATCCCTGGTTTACTGATAGAGAAAGTGGCCCTGTAGGAGCACTGAGTGGTTTTCACAGGGACCCAGAGCTAGGGAGTAGGGGAGTTAGGATTCCAGCCCAGGCATTCTGGCTCAACAACTCAGAGGAAGCAGTACAGATATGTTCTAGTTAGAAATCTTATTGTGAAAATATTGTGGAAGGTATCATATCAATATATATATTGTTATATATACCACTGTCAGATATGGAAAGCCTCATGGAATCGTGACAAAAGTGTGATGTTTTGAAGCCACATGGATCTAAATTTGAGTCCCAACTCTGGCAGTTTTTAGTTGCACAGACTTGGGCAAATCTCCTGGCTTTTTTCATCTTTGGTTTTCTTGTGTAAATTGGTGATATTAATTGTAAGCTTTTTACTTAAACATGAAGAAAAAAAACTAGACATGTCATAGGTGCTTAATACGAGATAGATTTATTATCATTACTAGGACCAATCAAATAGTTACTGTGCACAATAAAATGTGTTGTGCTGGAAAAGAGGTCCATGCAGAGTTTTGTCTCAGTGTGCTGGACAGTAGAACAGGAGATGGTCGTGGCCTCTTGGCCTCCAGTACTCTGAGTAGCTGCAGTGGGTCTGACTCGATCTGTTCCTCAGGAAGGGACAGTGAGACGTTGTCGGGGACATGTCCAGGAGTGTCTCTGGTCTCCTTCTGGCGTCGCCTTCTGGTATCTTTCTCACACCCTGCTTTCCCATAGAAATCAGACTTGCTTTCAGGGTGGAGGAAGCCCCATCTGTTTCCTCTGCACCCAGGCACCACACTCCTTCATTTCCCACTGGCATCTGAAATTCTTTTGACTGGAAGCAGTTCTTCCATACTGAAAACTCAAGGAACAAACAGCTACCATGGACCAAATTAGTGTACACCGCACACCAGTGTGTGCAGAACAAGAGTAGGTACTGGCTGGCTTTTCTTCGGTCAGGGCTCACATATTCTGAGTTTCTCAGGAACTAGAATGTGCTACCAAAGAACTTTAAAGTTACCAGGTGTTTGTGTGAAGCCTCTAGTAAATTTTGAGAGAACAGAAGAGTATATCCTAAAATCTTTTCTTTGATCATTCCTCTTGAAACTAAAGCAGTAAGTTTATGAGCTCACATGGTTTTGGGTTTCTAAGTATGTTGTTTTTTAAAAAATTCATTTTTATTATGTATCCACAAAAGATGGTGTAGGGTGATTTCTTTGTCTTGAGTTTGTTTTACTTCTTATCTCATCTTGAAGTTCTCCTTAGCCTCATAATTTTCTATTTGATTCATTATTTTTATTTTCATGATATTCACAGATTGATCATGAAGAAATATACTGACCAAATATTTTTCTTTACTTAGATCATCTTAGACTTTAAACATTGAGTTTTAGTAGATACCAAAACCAAAACAAAATTAGTGGCAGTTTAATTTATTTTAGGTGTTTGCTACTAAATACTTTGATAAAAATTTGCAGCATAAAATACATTCCATACACTTATCTAAAAAGGGTTTGAGTTAAAGAGCTAATTTTGAATTCTAAAAAATTGTTTAAATATGTTTTTGTCCTACTGAGTGGCTGATTGTGAGGCAGTGGGGATGGAAACCAGGGCTTTTGCTCTGAGCTGCATCTTCATCCCCAAGAGGGGCCTACTGGGTCACCAGGCCACCTAGGTGGGGCTCAGACTTGCACTTCTCCAAGTATTTATGGCCTCTTGATCACTGTGAAGTCAGGCTGATATTTTAATCTCTTCCCTTAAGCATAATGATTACTTATTTGCATCAAAACTAAAACAGAATGAAACAAAAAATACTGGTCAGTGGCGCACCTGAGGTGTCGCGTATTTAAATAATAGGTATATTCATTGCTGCACTTATATTTTTAAACATTAACAGTCTTCTAAATTTTCATTAATAATGAATTTTCATTAATATTATACCTCATGAATTGAAATAAACCATACCTTGAAAATAATCCTTAATACTTATGTATGCCTCAGAATATGGGAGTATAATTTGACTAATTATGAGTGGTGAGGAAATAAATGACTATACTGTCCTCATTGAGACTTTTGGGAGACTCTGTCTTTCCCTCCGCATACATGTCTAGTCTCATCACTCTCTTGGCTCTCACCTCAGCCCTCATTTGGTGCTAGAGCAAGTTTTGGCATTACCCAGACAGGCCAAGCTGCTGTCACTTCCCTGTCATGCCGTTGCTGCTCTGGCCCACCTGAGAAATACCTACTCATTTACAAAACCTGACTGAAACATCACTTCTTACATGACACAGTTTTAGATTTCTTTCCTAGATAGAATTGACTGGTCTTTATTTGTGTGCCCACTCTATATTGTACATTTTTCCTTCAGAGCATTGTGATATTTTGTTTGTTCGTTTATTTATTTTTCCCATGTTTTTAATAAGTCACAGGTTTCCTCAAGGCAGGATCGTGTTGGGCTCATTTCAGTTTTCATAGCACAGCATGTATCACAAGTAGAGGATGCTCAGTGGATGTCTGTGGTAGAAATTGTGTAACATTCATCAACATTATTTATTATTGAAATTTTGAGACTTAAATCTGAATTTTCCTGTTTTGCAATCAATCAGTTATTAAATTACATGGTATTTCTCACATTTGTATTGTCTTTTTCCCAGGATGAGAAAGAGAATTTTTCTGGGAATTGGTGTACTAATTGACTGACTTCTGATTTCTCATGAGATAATTGCTGATTTCCATAACCACTGCTATGTGATTTTATAATTTATGTAATCTTAGGGATCTGATATTTTTCTTTCTTTTAAGAAAGAATGTATTTCATAAGTACAACACGTATGCATACTGTTCCCAGAAGCAGTTTAAAAAGTGTAGAGTGTGATCAAATGAATGGAAGAGTCTATTCCTGTTATTATTGTTAGTGACCAAGTATCATGAGAATTTTCTCAGTCTATGATTCTTCTTGATCCAAGTTGTCCTTTTTGCTAAAAAGAGCTAATGACATCTGCTATTGATTATTTATCTCACTTAATTAGATTGATGGCTACATTTTTTCTCCTGGCCTATTGCGGTGAGCATTGCCTTTAGAACAGAAAAGTGACCTTTATTTCTGCTTGAATCGACTAGGCTAATAGAGGATCAGTCTAGAAAGAAAAGTGTATATTGTGAGCAAGTGTGTTGGCCTCATAAGTGGAAATCCATTCCAGTAGTCATGCTACTCTCTTAAAATAGATGAAAATAATTATATGAGTGCAATAATTTTAAGAGCCTATCAAGTGCTTCATTTTTCAGTCTCCTTGTTTTTCTGCTAGACGAAAGCATGATTATCTGAAAATGTATGCTACTGACATATTTGAAATCGTGTTTCTTCTGTGTCATAAAATAATTTTTTAATGATAGCCAGGCTTCTGTTGTGTTTCTATGGACCAAAACGTGAGTTTAGAATGTCAGCCCCTCTTATCACGACTCAATTGCCTCTGAATCCATTTTGCATGAAATGACTCAGAGTGGCCTAGAGCAACGAGTCAGACATACTGAGAAGTCTTCACATTCCAACCTGAGCAGGCACAGCAACTAAAATCGAGGAGGAAAGCACCATGGTTTCTGTATAACAGAGCTATTTATGACATGGAGCATCAGATGGGAGACCACAAATAGAGGCAGGCAAAGCAGGGAGCAGAACAAACCGCAGTGAGTGGGGGTCCCTCTGAACTAGATTTCAACTACAGAGTGGCAATGCTCACTTGTCAGTCATAGTGCTGGTACCAGTTTAGTGTATATGCCATGCAGACTGGAGCAGATGATATGCCTGATACAGTGAAGGAGGAAAGTAAAAAAAAAGGAAAAAAGAAAAAAACTCACCTGTGTCTCATTGGGCTCTGAAGCAACCCATCTATTTTATGGAAATATTCTGATATTGAGCAACAAATACGATGCAGAAGAAAAGCATCTGAGAATTTGAGGCCTGCAGCAGTGAGAGAATCACAGATGCTACAGCTGAGATGCGTCTTAAAGCAGAGGAGGGAGATGCCTCCTTGTATCCTGGCACAGGCTTCTCAGCAGCATGGCATGATTCCACACAGGCTTCTTGCACATTCTTTGTAAGTTTCCCAGTCTAGGGTTATCTATTACAGCAATGCAGACCTGACTGAGGCAATGCATACCTAGGAATTTTACATGCTTTCAATGAACTGACTTTTAATTCATGAAACTTTAATGAAAAGTTTATTATCATTCTCCAAATAACACACCTTGCTTTTGGTGAGGTGTAGATTTTAAAAAATGCTGTGTTCATATACTTTTTCCTCCACCTACACACAGCGGGCATTTTTTCACTTATTTTCCATATTTCTGAGCTCCCCAGTGTGAATGACAGCATATAGTAGCAGTAAGTACATAGGGATTTGATGTAAGACTGATTAAAAAAATGTCTGTATGTGCTGCTCAGTGGTAACTGGGAAATGGAAGGACAAGAGGGAGGAACCGCAGTGCGTCTTGTCCTCTCTCTGACAGGCCTCTGTGAAGTGCAGTCCAGGGGTGAAGCACAGGAGTCACCTCAAGCCTTGTGCTTTGAGGCTTCCTCCAGGGACGAGTTGGCCACACTGGCTTCAGTGGATGGCGGAAAGAAGTGAAGACTGGACAGCGAGCGCCGGCTGTGCTCACATGCATCCCTGGGCTCTTGGACCTTTGTGTTGCGCAGCTTTGGCCCCAGATGCCTGGATGACACCCAGCCCCCTCAGGCTGCAGGTCACATGAGGCCGGGACTCACTGCACCTTTGTCTCCTTCTAGTGGCTCTTGATGTTCCAGTAGCTGCTTCGCACCTCCACACTCAGTGAGAAGTGCTTGGATGGAGGCTGTGCAGCACGGTGGGGTCGGCTGGGTGCTGTTCTGTTGTGCAGACAATAGCATCCTTTTTTCTGTGTGTTCCTTGCCATTGAATCCAGGATGACACTCACCAAGGCCAACATGGATTTTTCCTCTTTGAAATTTTTGTTCTAAAATAGTCACTGTTTTAATTCTGAAATTCTGGCGTGTGTTGGGCATGAGTTTTGGAACTAGGCAAGAGAAGGAGGTTTTCTCACAGCTTTCTACAGCGAGGCTCTCCACAGCCAAGGACCCAGGGAGAGTATCAATTTGATGCGCCTGCAGGGAGGACGCCTGACCTGTCCATTGTCACAAAGCAGCGGACGGCCATGTGCAGAGAAGCTGTGTGTGCAGCGCTAGACTTTCAATAGCCACAGATCTGCATTTAGTGCTTTTTATCAGAAGATGAAAGCAAAGATAAGCATGGTTAAGAAGAAAAGCTCTCTTCTGAAGAGGATAAACCATGTTTCTAGAACAGGAAGTGTGCAGTTGTATGAGTGGTGGAAGACACTGAGGAAGCCTTCAGTCACCAATTGAGGCTCAGTTTTGTTTTTCATTTTAATAATTTTTACATCTTCATAATGCTCTTGATGATTACAGGTGTAGGAAATTGGTAGCACTCGGAAATATCACAGTCATGGTAGTTTTCCTGATTGGCTTGTACTAAATAATTAGACAGAGATATTTACATAAAACTGCTATTAATACACATTTTCCTGGTTGCTGTCACATTGGCAGTTGATGTATTTCCTCACAAATGACTGTGTATCACAAAGCCCAGCCACACACGTTCACCTCAATGGCTGCACCTTGGATAGTAACACCCAACGTGGCTAGAGGAGGGAGGAGAGGTGGTTTCCTTCAAGCTTTGGTGGGGAGGGAGTTTCTGGAGTTCAGGGGTGTTTTGTAGCCTTATTGAAGCGTCAGTCAGTCCACTGGCCTGCTCACCTTTCATACGAAGGTGGTTTTCTCACAGAGCTGCCTAACAAAGCAGGCTTTCCCACACCTCCTTTTTTTTCTTTTCTGTTTGAGTAACTTTACTACTTCCATTTTTCCGTGGGTGTGGACTTCGGGCAGAAGAGCATCCTTTTCCCTGTTTGCTTCTTCTCATTTCTGTTTAACCGACTTGGGAAGTCCTTCCCCTGGGTTTCCCGTCCTGTTCAGCAGCCAGGCAGGGACAGCTCCCTGTGGCTGGTCCTTCTTTTGTTTGCTGTTTTCTCTTTTCATTTGTAATGATCATCTTTTTCATTGGTATTTTCTCAGCATGGTGCCGTGGATGGTAGAACAGAGCCTTCAGGCTAGTTATTTTTAAAATTTGTGCTTTTCTGAACGTCTCTGAACTTCTCTGCATTCCTTTTTCTCCTAGTAACCCAGAGGACACACACGGCATTTATGGTGTGATTCAAGGTATTAGTTTTGTGACTCGCTTGGTGACAGCCGCCGCAGAGCCTGTGGGCGCAGCCTCTGGGGTACAGGGAGGCTGTGTTTTCCTGAGGAAGGTTTCATACTTGGAGTGTATACAAGCGATGGCTCTTAATGTTTCAGTATTCTAACCCTCCTGTTTTAATGTGATCATACACTGTGTCTTGGTCTTATGTCATATTGTAATCAAGATTTCCTTTGTTCCCTTTTAAAAACAAATTACTATTGTGATTTATTCTTATTGGGATAAATAAGCACATAGCTGTTGGTGGTGGCTGTGTCACCGCTAGCTTGAGCCCTTGATTTAGAGATAATGGATATGAAACCTCAAATAACAATATGAATTTAATCAAAAGTGGTGTAATGAAAAAGTAGGAGAAAATGAAAGGGAGCAGATTCTGACAGATAACCATCCCTGACAAAGGAAAGTAAGGAAGCAGGCAGGGCCACGTGGCCCATTCCCAGAAGAATAGAGGCCAGTTTTGTGGGGTGCTGTGGAAGGCTGGGGTCTGGCTGGCCATTGTCAGCGCAGGGCAGCTCTGGAGGGGTCCTCACGACTTGAGGGTCAGTCTTAGGAGATGACTGTCTGCTGGGGACCATCTGAGGTATGGGAGGCTCTGCTGGAATCCAGGGTGAACATAGTCTCGGGTACTGGGGATTTCTGGGTGCAGCTGACTGTCCCTGTAAATCTCTTATCTGAGGTTCCCAGTCTTGAAGGCTGAGTAAACAGTCCACATCAGCTTAGGCCCCTGTTTTGCCAACTTCTAGGCAGACATTCCCTAAATGACTAATAACCCCATGGGTTATAGAACTAATAACCCCATAGAACTAAGAAGGAATTTGACCCAGAATTTTACAAATGGAAGGTCAAGCTTTGTCCTAATTCTGGTCAGTTATTGGGCATCTGTAAGGCCAAATGAAGAGTCAGTTTTTAGCAAAAAAAAAAAAAAAATTGCTTTAAAGTCTTTGCCTCTGAAGCAAACATGATTCATACTTTTAAGGAATAGTAGATTAGGGGCCCAAGAGTTTGTCCTCTGTTTCCATGGTGGTCTCTGCCAGGCTGGGAGGGAGGAAGGTTTCTAGAAGCCTTCATATGACATCGGGTAACTTCCGGTTAGATCAACTCACACCCAAGAGCAACTGAACCTAATTAATGTTGACCTTAAATTATACAAGTGGCTACAAAATACTCTTGTTACCACAGAAGAAATCACTTATTTTCTCCTTATGACCGCATATTGTTATCTTTGCACTGAAATGATAGTAAAGCTCCCAGGTAAGCTAAACAAAAATAGAATCATAGGTGCAGAGCAGAATTAAGCCAACAGTTCTCATGGAAAAGTGGCTTACGGGGAATGTCTCACTTGAAGTTTCTTGGAAATTTTCTTAACTTTCTCCCTTTAGGGACAGTTCTGTACTTAGAGGGTTTAAAAGATTTTTATTACTTTTCTTTTGTATTTTGTATATTCTGAAAAATTAATTAAGGATATTTTAGGGAAATTTCTAAAATAAAAGTGTTGAAGCAAAAAATAATTTGTTCTGTTAAATAAGTATGACCAACTTAAGTCAAGTAGATCAAGAAAGGGTTTTTTAAAATCAGAGTTTGGGATGCATAGTGGGAATATTTTTGTATATTCTTTTGTTGGAATATGAACAAAAGCCATTGGTTGAATACTATTGGTAAGTAGATGTCAGCTAAAGTAGATTTAGTCATTTGTCTTCTGTGAGGAGGAGGTGCCCTCATTTTAGTAGGCAGAAGAAAAAGGCAGCATAATTTAGTCTGGAAGTCCTTCTCTGAAATGAAGTTGAATTAAGTCTGCTGAAAGTGCGAACACAAAGACAGGTTCTCCATGGCATGGAGCTGCACCCTGCATTCTTGGAGGGCTGTGCGATGCCCCTTCCCTATTGTCTTTTCCCTGGACTTAACGTTAACAAAGTCAGGGTGGTTTGCAGAAGTGCTAAGGGAAGACTGGAGCCCAAGAGAGAGCTGGGAGATTCATTTATAAATGTGTTTATTTCTTGATGAGTGAACTACTTAGTTATTGTAAGTGGTTCATATTTGTTCCCTGGGTCTGAAACTTTATCATATCATGCAGATTCATCAAAACAGATGTAAACTGTACATATGGATATTTCAATTATTCTGAAATTTTCTTTTCTTGTTTTAAACTTAATATGAAATTTAAATTTCTGGTTATGGTGTGCTATTTTTAGAGGATGATGGAAACATTAAAAAATGTTACTACATTTTCAAAGATTTCTGTAAACAATTGGCTTGACTAACAAACATTTCTTGAGGTCTTATTGTGACTAGTGCACTGTCCGTCTCTTGGCAGAGGGGAAAATCAGTGAGGAGCCTGAGATAGTTTCTGTTCTCCACACTGTGTCTTTGCCCAAAAGACACTAGTTACTGAACAATAAATGCAATAAATGTGTTAATAAATAGTGCCATGATCTGGGAATGAACTGTGAGGAGAAAGCCTGTGGGCCGTTCTGCTCCCTGCTGGTTCTCTGTAGGCTGGAAGAGTTGTAGGCATGTAGTGGATTCTTAATACACTCTTGAATGAATGGCTCAATGACCATCTTGTATGTGTTTGGTTAGAGTTATGGGCTTCTAGGGGAGGAGCTGTACTTCTGGGTAGGCCAGTCAGTGAAGGCTTCCTGGAGTAGGTGGGATTTTAACTGGGAAGGACCATCTGGAAACCGGAAATGAAATAGAGGCTCTTAAAGACATGTTGGAAGTTGTCGAGTACAACAGTTGTGGGCTGTTAAGGCAAATTGTGAAAAGTCAAGCGACATGGTCAAGCTTATTTCTCTGTTGAATGGAGAGTGAAAGAGATATTTTAGAAAAATTAATCTACAAAAGGGAGATATTGTGAAACATATTGTCAAAGACAGTGATAAGTTTGCATTTCATTGACTGGATAATACTAAAAACAAACAAAACAGTCAGAAGGAAAATTAGCATTTAGGGGAAGATTCTTATATTTCAAATCATTTCACGTATAAATTATTGACAATTCACTGTGGACTGATAGAAAGCAAAGAAACACATAATATTGGACTGGAGAGAGATCTTGGAGATTGATTTATTGGTCAGACTGAAATATAACCTTGTCATTTTGCCAACAAGAAAGGTGACTGGGTTCTAGAATAGTGCCCAGTGACACAATCTGTTGCCTCGACACAGAGTGGGGTGGCAGATATGGAACCCTTTATAGTGTTTTTAAAGATACTTAAATAGTTGTTCTTCATTTCCAGAGCAATTTTTTTCATTTGAAATTTGAAGAGTCATTTATACAAATAGTTGCAAGTATCATCTATATCATCCGAACAGTACATTGGTAGACTGAGGTAAAGTCCATTAAATAATGACTGGTGTATTCACTTATTCTTATGAGTCACTTATTCTTATGAGTCAAAACAGTCTGAATTCACCCCTCAAAGTAAGATTTGTAGTGATTCTTTGTCCACCTTGTAATAACGCTTGACGTGTCTGTGTTCAGTCAGTTCTGCATGGTTATCAGCTGAGGTTTACTCTCAATCCCCAGCACTGCACGTGTTCTTGGACTTCCGGCCCAATTCTTGGGCTTCTTGGCGTTTGCATTGTTAGCCTCTCTCCATGGGTCTTAACCATTCTTTCCTCTGCCTGGAATCCGACTAATGATGGGATGGTTATGGGCAGAATTGGACCCTTGTATGTTACGACAAAATGACAGGGCTCTGAAGGAAGGTGGGAGCCAAGTCTCACCTTTGGTGTATCTGCCTTTGTTCTTCATTTCGTCTTACACATGGACAGAAAATAATGCGCACCTGCCGGCGCACCCAACCTGTATCACTCTGCCCCATACCTCAACATGCAGGTGTCTCAATGGCTTTGCCTTCAGGAGCCCATTGGTCATTTCCCCACCCTGTTCTGATTAGAATGTGTGTGCATTTGATGACTTCTTTGCCTTCAACCATCTGCCTTTCTGGGCCCACAACTCAGTGGAGAGGGGTGGGGTGCTGAAAGGCCTGGAGGAGGAGTCCTTTATTTTTTTCCTCTAGTGAATGGAGACAAACATACTTTGATCTAGTTGCTAGCAGTAGCAGCTATAACTTTGAAACTATCTTCAAAGGAGGGCTAAGAGTCTACCCACCACTGTAAACTGTAGGCCAAGCATTTGAAAATTTAGTGACCCTAAGTACTGAGATAATAATGAAATCTTGATTACCTACTGTCTGGCCTTGGAGAGGGAGAAGGGGATCCAGATCTCCTCAGTGAATTCACAAGGCCGAGGTTGTAAGTGGTGGACACAGGTCCTTTAGCTTTGGTGAGAGAACAAAGCTTTCACATAGAAATGAGAAACTTCCGCCATTACTAGCTCAAGAGTATTCCTTTCAGATTTGAACAGTAAACTACATTTCAGCCTGACATCCTCAGGAATAGGCAGGTCCTGCTTCTGCAAATGCCATACGATAAGTTACCTACTAATCTTGGAGTTGTAGATCTAATTTGCCAGACCTAAGGACACTTGGTCTTTTAAGCTACCTGAAACAGTTGGCCCCGCTGGCTGAGTTGCTATGGCGATACCAGCCCAGTGACCTCTCTTCTCCTCTTTTATGGAATGTAGGTGACAGGAGCGGAGGGGAACCAGATGATGCCGAGCTGGTAAGACTGAGTAAGAGGCTGGTGGAGAACGCAGTGCTGAAGGCCGTGCAGCAGTACCTGGAAGAAACCCAGAACAAAAAGCAGCCAGGGGAGGGGAGCTCTGTGAAAGCGGAAGAGGCCGGCAATGGCAGTGACAACAACAGGAAATGAGACTGGAATTTGGGTCCCAGCCACTCTGTGGACCACATCCCTCCTCCCCTCTGCTAAGTCTGGACGCTGACCTGCCATGTGCTATTTAAGTGTCTCTTGTCCCATCCAAGGAGATGGCCTAACTCTCATGATTGAGGCAGTTGTATCGCTGAAACACAACAGAAGCAAAGCGGAGTGCTTGTGACTAGCAGAGGAAACGAGTTTATGGAAGAAGAATGGGCCAAGTTTCCTTGCCCTCAGCCATGCACAAGGAGGGAGGAGGACTCTGGTTCTGCCTGGCTCAGGGACCCAGAGGCCAGGATAGGCCTGGCCCTGAACCCAATACTGCCACTTCTTTCGCCTAGGGCATTTGACTATTTTATCTGAGGCCAAACTCACACAGCTATCAAGTACAAAGTTTAGTGTGTCATCGTCGGAATTATCTTCTGTCCATAATGTCTCATGTCTGTCGCTATGCACTGATCTTCATTTACAGTAACTTATGTTTTATGTAAATGATATATTTTTGGCAAAATGCAACCTTTTCTATAAAATGTGGGCAACATTTTAAAGGTTTTTTTTAAACCTCATTTTGATAAGTCATTCAGTGTACTGTGTTTAATGTTTTTCATCGACATTTGTACTTTAAATGTATTATATAATTTTTCCACCCTTAGGCAAGAAACCTGTTGGAACTCAAGAGTTAATTAATGAAGCTTTGGAACAAGAAAGGATGACTCTGAAGTCCAAAGTGAAACAGATAAAGGAACTTTTATTAATGCCTGAGACTCAGGCCAAAATTAGGAGGGAGCTTTTTGAAGGAAAATTCATTAATAACAGTAATCAAGTAGATGATGTTGATTTCAGTGCAACTTTGCCATAAACTTTTCCTAGCTATTTTGGCAGCATAGATTATAATATTTCTTCAGCTTGTTAAGTAGCTTGTTGGTAACCACCAAGTGTCCTGACAGTTTCTGTGTATCAATAACCCGATATTGGGTGAGGAATTAACAGTTTCTTGCCAAAGAAAACTGATTTTTGCCCTATTATTTTCTGAGCGGATCTTGTGTTTGGGAATGTTTGTTTCTGTAATAATGAGTCATTTCATAGAAATGACTTTTAAATGAGCTGTAGTGAGATGTTCATCAGGTCCTTGCAGATAAAAGACACAGACTGAAAAGTCATCTGCAGACAAAACAAAACAAAACCAACAACAGTATTTTAAGCGTCACTTGCCTCCTGTTGACAAGGTTGTCATGTAATCAAAAGAAACATCGTCCAGGTGTGTCTACATTTAGTGTTACTTTTAATGAGAATTTGAATGTTTTTTGACCATTAGTATTTGAATGAACATTTATAAATATAAATAATTGCAATTGCTGGTTAAGAATGTTTTATAATATCTGTGTGTATTATTTTTCACTGATCAAAAATGTAGCTTGCTTTGTCATTTCTTAATGAATAAATGTTTAAGATTTTTATTTTCTACTTTTCTGAAGATAAACCCTCAGTCTTACTGTATCCCTTGTAATTTGAATTTGTTTGCACTGATTCCTTTTTAAAGAGCATTCTTGAAAAACTTCTCCCCATGTGATGATTATTAGGAACAGCTTTTCTGTAGTCACTGTAAAATTGCTGCTACTGACAGATCATGACAGAGGGGACCGACTGGAGATCAAATATGTAATCATTCAAATATAAAATCCAGTTTGCTCATGGATTTTAGCTATTTTTTCACTGAGTAAATTATACTCCATTTATTTATAAATGAGTTTATGCGTTTTCATGCCTCTTAATAAATGTTTTGTTTTCCCGTGTTGCCTTTCCTCTTTTTTTCTTCCTCTTGGAAGTTGTTGGACCCACACTGGTAAACAGAAGTCATCAGTGGGAGCTCCAACAGTTTCAGTGTTTCTTTCCTTCATGCTCCTGTCTTCATATCTTAGAGCACAGTTGTCAGAGCACTGTCAACTTTAAAATCATTTCAGCCATGGTGGCACATACTACTAACTCTACCATTGGGGAGGCTGAAACAGGAGGATCTCTGTGAGTTCATGGCCAGCCTAGGCTGCATGGTAAGTTCAAGATCAGCCTGAGCTACATGATGAGTCAGTGCCAGCCTCAACTACATAATATGATGCTATCTCAAAAAAATCAGAACAGAACCAAAAATCAAATCAGCCTCACAGAGTTAACTGCAGAACTTTAAACTACAATAGCATGCTATCAGCATCTGAGGTCACACTGGTAAAGCCCCAGCGATGCAGGAGTGAAGGCACCTAGGTACAGAGCCCCCGGGGCGGAGGGCTTTCCTGGCAGCCTTGAGCCATCTGTGCTCTGGACACAGAGATTTTGTCCAGCAGCAAACTCCAAAGGGTTGAGTTCTTATCCAGGTCCAGGCTGCTGTTAGGATCTGGACAGATCCACAGTCCAGCACCCTGCCTCAGGATTCCAGCGTTACTTTTGTAATCTATGATTCAACATTTTTAGGAGCGGTCTCACACCTCAGTGTTGGTCTTCAAATATCTCACTCTCCACTCGGCGTCCCCAGTCACTGAGTAACGTTCAGGGTAAAACGCTGTGCTTTTTGAGTCTGGACTCCATACCTTCCTCCTCATTATCCCACCTGAGAGTCATAGTTTCCATTTGTTACGTACCTGCTAAAGCCCAGGCTGTGGGCCAAGGATTTGAGCACATGGTTAAATTTCTCCTATTAAGCAGTCCTGTTAGGAAGTAATTAGGACTTTTGCAAATTTGGAAACTGGAACTCTGCATGGTTAAATGGGCCATGGTCATAAAGCTAGTGAAAGGTAGGGCTAAATTTAACCTCAAGCTCCACTTCAAAGCTAAGCCTTTCCCCAGTGCAGTCCTTTCTGACTCTACCAAGTATGTGTTTCACAACTTGAAGGTACAGAACAAAGGGAGAGCCACTTGCTTTTGATTAAAGCAGCTTCCTTGCAGCCCTGAATCTCTATGACTATAGATAAGAACGGTCAGTGGTGCGATAGGACTGGAGGCCCGGACATTCAATTTAAGGATTATGGATTCTGACCCTTATCTGTGACATCTCCATTTAAGTAGGTTTATAAAAACTATTGAAAGGATAAAATAAATGTTCTTCATTTCCCACTATAAAAATCATATAACAAACTAAACAAATCTAAGTGTGGGATCTGGTTTTCAAGATGACTTTATTGCAACTCATCAGCATGACAGAGTAATTGCTCCTGGGTAGCTAATCAAAAGTGTGTTGTCCTCAGTTGATACTGACATGATGGCCTCTGTAATAATTTTACCTGACATGGTGCTGACAGCACTGGCCCAGTCATGGCTTCTTAGCCTGGGTTCGCCACCAATCTGTGGTTTTGAGCAAACTTGCTCAGGTTTCTGAGCCTCTCTTCCTGTCTGTGTTGGGAAGAGTTTGGCCAGGTCATCTGAAGGACCCAGGAGTGGGGCTCTTCAAGGCTGTCCATAGTGCCGGCCAATGTGCCGCCATGTCACCTCACTGGCGCAGTGAGAGGCCTTCTCCATTGGCCCTCACTGTCCCATCTGCCCACAGTCAGGGCTTAGACGTCTGGAAGACTTCACATCCTGTTTGGTTTGTCTTGAGTGTCAGGTAACGATAGCTGAGTGGAATGTACACTTTTAACCAGATTCCAGCATTTTGAGGATTAGTAAATTGTATGTGAATAGAGGCTATCAAAGAGTAGTATTTTCAGCAGCAGAACAAGATTTTGTCACCTTTGAACTTGGTTCCACTTACAGAATCCTAGTTGGTGTCAGTCCTGTTCTCAGCACGGACTGTAGGTCCTTGAGATATATTCTCACCTGTAATGCTTGGGACTACAAGAGTTTCATACTGCAGATCTTTTCAGATTTTGGAGTATTGGAGGGCTCTTGAGCGGAGGACCCACCTCCAAACGTGAAATTCGTTTGTTTCCTCCCCATCTTGTACACACGGCACAAAGGCAGTTCTGTAGACAAGCTTGCAGTTTGTACATGACCCCTAGAGAGAGGCCAAGTATAAGTTTGCCTCTTGTGGCTTTGGATCAGAAGTTTGGGTGGAGAATATCAGATTTTGGAGTTTTGGGTTTGAGATCCTCAGTCTGTATTCGATTTGTATCCAGAGCATACTTAAAGACTCAGAGTGTTCACTGCAAAACCCTGAGTGGGTAACCTCCCAGTCACCCTGTATTCTCATAAGGAAATAATGAAAAAAACAATGTCAGGACTGACCACGGCAGTTTATCGTCACTCAAACTCAGACGCTTGACACAGCTCCTATGCTGTGTCACAAATTAGGAATGTGTTTTGTTGTACAATCAAAGACAGTAAACCTATAATATCTCCAAACAAAAGGACGAATCACCCACTGTCGTCTGTTGTTTTCAATACTTTCAAATGCCTCCCATAATAACTTCCTCTTTAGACAAACTGTGGATGCATTCTTGAATTCTAACTTCAAGGACAGATAGAATTCATTTTAAAAATAAGGGCAACCTGCTTTTTGTTTTTTTTTAAAAAAAGAGTACTTTCCTGGTCCCTACATGAGTCTTATAGCAACGTACATGCTAAGAAGACAAACTCCCAGACTACTTCACTCACAATAAGAATGAGTGTTAGAGCAATTCACTTGCAGTCAGTGCATTTAAAATTGATTCGTTTCTGGCTCACAATAGTGGAAATAAGAAGATTCATTTATAGGGTCGTTTGAGAGCTTGCGGAGGCAGGTGCTATTATTATCTACAGCCTGATCTCAGGACCACTGATTTGTGTCATTAACTATAACTGATAAATTCAGGCGATCTGGCATGAGTTCAAGATGAAAACTACAATATTTATTCCTGTACATGTGCCATCATTAACTGCTTATTGGAAAATCATGCAAGTCTAGTAGAACATCAAAGATAGGAGAAATAAAACAGAGAAACTGTTATTGAGCCCAATAAATCTGTTACTTTCTCTTTAATGATTCAAATTATTTCTGAAAAGTTACCATCTTGTGACACTGTTTTGTATTTTAGATGTTACAAAGGACATAGTCCTTGGAGAAGTGACCCGGTCCTGCTGGCAGAAGAGCTGACTGGTGCAGTGGTCGCTGTTCTTGTGCTTTACTCACCGTTTTGCAGGTTGATGCAGCACTGCAAATTATTCCCTGTGGCTCCCTAAAAAATCGCCATGCCTTCCAACTAAAGGGCACTGCAATTTCTTCACCGATTTTGTTCCAACCACATATATTTTATCTTACCCGTAGTTTCACAAAACCTTTTGAATACATTCATGTAGGATGATATATAACGTAGTGGGTGGTGAGGGGACAAAGAAATGAGAGTCTTTATAGTTGGACCAACATGTGAGTATAGAGGAAAGAAAGAAAAATGATACATGGGCTCCCGTACAAAGAGGAGCTCACAAGTGGGGAGTTGGGGTAGAAAATAATTCCATGAATATGTGATAATGTGACAAAAGGAAGTGTTTTCTTTTAAGATTCTGGGAAACAAATATAGAAGCTGCTTTTGACAAGTCCATGGTTGGAAAGTATTTCAGGACCCAGGGCCTTTGAGAGCTGAGCAGACAATCGTCACGCTCTGTGATGGCCTCGCGTCTTCTGAACACCTTTCCTGTGTTGACTCATCTTCCTGCCTTGTGGCCTGGTGTCCCCAGGTGGAGCCTGGAATTCACCCTTTCCACATCGCTGAGCTGCCGGTGGGACCTGAGCTCTGCAGGAAGGGGGGCCCTGCGTAGAGCCAGTCCCTCTGCTCAGCTCACTGAGAGAGCACAGGAGACAGAGAATCTGCCAAAGGAGCAGTAGCGGCACATGCGCAGAAGAAGGAACTGTAACAAATAAATGAGAGAATGACTATTTCACCTGGAGCATGGATCATGGAGGATTTTGACTTCATTTTCAAAGAGAAATTCCCAGTTTTTATTGTACTCAATTTCCTTCGTGCCCGTGCTAAAAAATCTATAGTTTATTTCTTTCATAATGTAGTACTTTTTAAACAATCAACAAATGACTCAAAGCTAACTAGAAGGAAACAACATAATTACAGATATTTAGGACGGGAGTAGATTGGGTTATTATTTCCAATACTTCATCTTCCCAGTAACCTTTTCCATGTGACTTTCATAAGAGACTTCACAGTTAACCTCACCAGAGGCAGTGTCTTTCCCTGTCCTGCTCAAGCCTGACCATGTGACTTGCTTTGGCTGATGGGATGTTAGTGAAGCAAGGAAAGACTTGGACCCATGGAGACATGGAGCAAATCCAATCCAAGCCCGCAGGGAAGAGCCAAGCCTTGCTGCACACAGTTGAAGCTGGTTTTTCTGCAGTATTATTCTGGCACAAGATGGCTAGTGCTAGGCGATAGGTCAAACTGAAACACTATAGCAGGCTTGACCAATGTACTTTAAACAAAGGTCATAGCACTCAAAGTGGGCATACTTTTTAAAAAATATACAAATCCAGCAATATATAATTTAGTATTTTTATTTGCTTATTTAAATAAGCAATTGTTTATGTATGCACACAAAATGTTTTTGTTTTTTTTTCAGACAAGGTCTTGCTTTGTAGTTCAGGCTGGCCCTGAGCTCAGCCTCAAACTCACATCATAGCAATCCTGCCTCTGCCTACAGAGTGCTGGAATTACAGGCGTGAGCCACCACGTTCGGCACTGTGGTATGTGGTAATGATTGCTGCTGGGCATGAGTCTCCACACCCAGTATTGTTATGTGATTACTGGGGATCAAACCTGGGCCCTTGCACTTGCAAGACAGGCGCCAGAACCACTGAGCCATAACCCCGGCCCCAAAATGTTATTTTTCAACAATAATGACAGTTCATTAACTGTCAAGCCAACAAAAATGTCTGTAATGACCTTAGCATTGCAGTTCCTCATTCATCAGTCATTTTGAGGTTTCAGGTTGAAGTTCTGAAGTCAAGTCCTGGTCCTGCCACACATGACTTTGGGGAGGCCTTTAACCTCTTTGAGCTTATCTCTTAGGGTTGTTACGAGGCTTCAATGAAATAATGCAGTTGTTTAGAACATATCTGGTACCGGTGCTCAGGATATGTTAGGAATTATTTTCATCGATACCATGTATTAATGGGGTGGCATCATGGGAAAGAGATAAGTGGTGACGAGTGTGACCACTTGGACAGATAGATGGTGAGAGGGGTTGGTGTGGCAGCAGCACAGGAAGCAGGTGTGGTGTCTCCAAGGTGCAGTGAAGTTTTGGATAGTGTTCATGGAGGAGGTAAACGGGTAAGGTGAAGCAGTCTGGTAGAAACCCATGGAAGAACACAAAGCTTTAGGAAAAGGCACAGAAACCAGATATGTCAGTTTGCTCTGAAAAGTCTGAGCAGAGTGGCTTTGTTCCTGCTGGTATGGGCTGCTTTTACTTTGCCTTCCCTAGGCCGACTCCTGCTCGATGTGAAGAAGCCTTTGTCACCACACTGTCCCGCAGCAGTTGTCCTGCAATCACGTGCCTCTTGCCTATGCCCTTCTTCATGGCGTGCATTTCTGTCTGCCCCTGTCATGTTCATTTGTACACACGTGCAAGTTGTCCCTGACCCTCCCTGGGACCACAAGCTTCAGGAGAGCAGGAGCCAACTTTGTGCTGCTCCGTGCTCTTCCCCCAGGGCCCAGTGTAGGACGTGGTAGATGCTTTGAGCTCTACACATTGGCCGAAACTTGAGAAAAGAACCAAACTGCCATCTCAAGTCCTAGGCAGGCTAGAGGTCACAATGCTGCGCTCCTGAGGAATGATATAGCCGGAGGGGAGAACACAGGCCTGCTTGCGGGTCCCAAATTCACAGGGCTGATTTCCAAGTCATGGAATAACAGGTGAGTTTGCCTTTTAATTTCTATATTTTGAGATGTACAAAGTGTCATTTAAAATACATGTTATCAAGCAAATCCCAAGTACTATTTTAAAATAGAATATATTTATTCAGATATATGACATGCCTTCACATGTCACATGAAGATCATATTACTCAGAAATAGAATCCATTCATTCACCCATTCATTCATTTATTCATTCATTGAACATTTCTTATAGGTCAGGTGCAGGGCTTGGTGCTTGGTGTGCAAAAGAGCCATCTGTCGAACTGGCTCAATTGCATATTGATAGATGTGTATTTATTCCTTTCTCTGTCATCTTTTTGTTTCCCCACTGAACATTTCATTTTAGCTGAGACCTCATCTTCAGTGGTGGGAGGCAAACCAAAATGGAAGGAGACATAAATGAGCATGGTTTTTATCTGTTTGGGCTGCTGAGCTCATGTGTCCCCTGCCTGGTATAGACCCTCCTTTGGCAACACAGTAAGATGTTGGAATTGGGCTCTGTTTGCTATCGTTTCCACATGAAGCTTCAGCAATCCAGATACAGAGCTGTCCCATTGTCGTATGGTCAAAGGGAGCAATGCCAAAGAACACAAGAAAGAAGTGAAAGAGAATGTTGTGAGGAGATGTCTGGAGCGGGCTGTGCTATACCTTACCTTCCCCACTATGCGGAGGTCTGCTGAGAACTTGTTGAGGACTAGGCTGCAAACTCAGATCTCTGCCTCAAGGTCAGTGTTATCTTGCCTCAGGAGCAGAAAAGTATGTGGAAGGTGTTATGCTTCGTGGGTGGCTATGAGTGAAATTCCGACAACCCCATAACCTGGCACTTCTGAGGAAGACAGCATCTGCTGAGGACAATTGTCAACATATAGGCATTTGGGTATAAAGAAAACTTGGTTCCTCATTAACTTAATCTTTTTCTACCCACTCTCTATAGTTATTGTTTCATGAAACACTTGCTACACCTCCCCTTGTTCTTCTCACTAATAAAAGCAGGCCAACTTCAGAGCTTTCTTCAAGTCTGTCTACTAGAGCAAGGTCTTCCGCCAGTCCCCTCGGTATATCTTGAAAATATGTGTCTCTTTCCTTTATTCTTCATCATTCTCCATCCCCAAAGGTAGCTGAGGGTCTGATTGGCCCTTGGTGAGAACTGCAATGGCTCTCTGGAGAATCCACCCAAACCTCTGTCCCAAGAGACCTGACCACGCTCTCCCAGGGCTTCTAGCAGCTGTGGGCTTCTAGATCTAGGGCCTTGGGTCCGTGATGGCCCAGGCCTCCTTGAGTGTTTGTCCGGGAAAGATCAAGCCCTGCCTAAGGAATTTATTAGTTACTCCAGCCAAAACCTGACCATGGCCCTTTGACCTCCCTTTCTGAGATAATTCTTGTTATTTTTATTTTTTAAAGAGCATAGAAGTGTAAATCTTTCCTTTACTCTTTAACAAGCACATGTTCTTACAACTCAGAGTTGTAATTCTTGAGGATTTGAAAACCATTCCTGTGACATGTTATCACTAGGAAGGGTGAGACTTTTGTCTCCAGTTCTTTTTGATAGTGAAGAACCCTCTCCAAATACCAGTTTAGGGACAGATATGGCTTATTTGCTTTGGAAAATCCTCTTACTTGCTTTTTGTAATTTTTCTTCTCCTGACTCCAGCCCCTTCTTGCCCCCCTCCTTGATCCCTCATTTTCCCTCAGTTCAGTGAAGGCTCAGTCACCTCTCAGATTGCAGTGTAGCTCAGCCCTTTCCCCTGCTGTGACAGTTACTGAGCAAAAACTGTGCAGGGGAAAATAAAAAGAAATCTTGTCTTCCTATCACTAGGATCAGGGCCCAGGCACCACAGAGACAGAAAAAAATAGGAAAGCGTACAAATTCATTTAACACAGATTTACATGACAGAATGACACTGAGCAAGAAATCATTGCCTGGAGTGTATAGAAACATTGCTAAGATTTTCCAAAAAGAACACCTAATTGAAAGTTAACCACGGACACAGGAAGCTACTCAGAGACATCTCTAGTTGGCCAGGAAGGGGCTTTAAAGGATTTTGGGGACTTGATAATTCTAACAATGCTGTGGATCTTGATTAGAGGCAGTAACATCTTCCAAGTTTTAACTATTCTACTCCGATAATACAGTTCATAGTCAGCCCTCTTTGCAGTTTATTTTAGTCAGTATGACACCGAGCTCTGAATCCAAGATTCTGTGTGCCTGAGACTTCTAGTTCCATCCAGCTCGGCAGTTGTCCATAAGTCAAAATTTCAGATGCCTCCTAGGAAATGTTCTAATAGTTCTTACACAACTACTAGAAATGAGATTGTTTTTAAAATGCCTGGCAATATGGTAAAAGCTTAAACTCCATTATAATGAGTATTTTACAGATGGGGGAGTAGAAGAGCTCAGTGAAGTAAGAGAAATAAAAAAGACAAAGGCCTGGTCAGGGTGTGTGAGATTAGGGCAGCTGCATTTGTTAAGGGAATTTATCTAAACTGAGATTCTGTCCTCTCACAGAGCCTTGGAGACATAGGTCTCACGCTCTTGATGACAGCATTCTGGGAATGGCTGTCAGCCATGAGGGACGCTTCTAGTTGTAGGAGCTATGTATTTACAGTTGTAAACTCCTTCAGTATATGCCTGATGGAAGGCTAGAGCCTCTTAAGCTGGAGCTGAATTTTAACAGGAAGCTTCAGAAATGAAAACCCAAGTTGCCAGGGGAAATTTGTGTGCTTTTATGCGAAGTAAAAGAGTAATCAGTTGCAGAGAAGTATGATGAGACATAAGAAGTATTTTCTAATGGTAACAAAGTAGAGGACTTCACAGGACCTGTTTGTTGAGATTCTCCTCTGTGTCCCCAAATCTGAGAGATGACGATGTTCCTTTTCTTCTGGCTATGGGAAAGTATTTCTTGAATGAGGATCTTATGATGCACGTTGGAGGGAGGACAGAGTATGCTTTTATGGTCTGGTGTGTGTGTGTGTGTGTGTGTGTGTGTGTGTGTGTGTGTGTGTGGCCTGCTTCTGGGACAAAGGATGGGAGAAAGACAGAGAATCCTTCCTGCTTTTGTGGTTTTGTCAAATGCCAAGGTGCCTTGTTTGGGGATAGCACATTCTGACCCTCAGCATCTGTTTTGCTTGCTTCAGCTAACAGCCAGCTTGGTTGGAGCTACCCATTTCCTTATGTGGTTGAGTGGGAGCAAATAGAGGGAGGACCTTGTGGGGAACCTGGGGATTCATTCCCAGTGGTTGAGACCCAGAAGACTGATGCCCGAGGCTGTGTAGACAGCCAATGCAGACGTGTCCATGCCAGGAAATCTAAAAGAAGAGCAAGTGCAGACTTGGTCCTGGCTGGGTGCTTCAGGGGACAACATAGGGCTGAATAAGCCTCAGCCAGAAAGGGGTTGAAGCTTAGGAAGGCGTTCAACAGAGATTTTGGAAGCTGAGAGAGATCGCAACTGAAAGAGGACCGCCATTCACACCTTTCCCATTTTGGAATTCCTGTAGGAAACAAGGGGGGCTGAGAGCAGGAAGCTGCTCAGCCAAGGTCACCCTGTGTCTCCACTCTGCCTGAGAATCTGCGGTTAGAGGGTTGAGGGGATCGTGGAGCAGGTGAGGAGGGGAGAGCCCGGCTGAAGGCCACACCCACCTTCTCCACTTCACACTTAAGCGAAGTGGCCCAGCAGGGGGAGGGAAGACACTGAGCACTGGGTGAGTGGAGTCTTCTCAGTCATAAATAGACTGGATATTTTAAAAACCAAAATTAATAGAATATATGACTATACTACATATGTAATACAAAGGAAAAAAAAATCCAAAGAACTATCAGGATTTTTGTTTTGGTGAAGACTGCCAACACAGAATAAAGTTTAAAAGAGACAGAGGAATTAAAAACAAAGCTGTGTTTGGATCATGTCCTAAGACTTGTTTGTTCAACAAACTGGTCACAGAAAGATGACTTGGTGAAATAGGCTCCCGCTGTCTCTGGCCAGGCCACACAAAAGCCTCCATCCGGGAGCAGGTGGGTCCAGGGGGTTCTGGGGGCTGGTTGCTAAGGAGGAAGTGGGAGGCCTGTGCTCCCCGTGCCTTCTTTCTCTGGGAAGTTATGTGGAGGTGATGCCCAGATTTCTCTGCTCCTTGAAGTTTCAGAAATTAGAGTAGGCAGGACCTTTGTTTTACTTCTGGGGGAAGTTCCAGAGAGGTGGCACCTCAAGGAGAGAGTGACCCTTGCTGCTGTCCCGGTGGTCAGTGGTAAGAGTAGACATGGTCGTGAGGCTTACTAGAGCTTAACAGAGTAGATGATCGCTGTGTCCTCACTGCCTGATGAGTTTTTCTGAGCATGGAGTACCAAATTCTCAGTCCTAATGGACCCCAGAATGAGAGGGGCACAATGGTTCCCAGAAAATGATATAAATCAGCAAAAATCAAACACAATGACATGAATATCACTAATACTATTCCCTTTAATTCCTAGAGTTATGTTCCTAGACCACACAGCGAGAAAATAAACGTAAAATAGAACATGTCTTAGTTAGTTTTTTTGTTGCCCACACCCAAAGTTTCAAGAGGAAAGGTGTATTTCAGTTCACAGTCTATAAAGACTTCAGTCCATGACTGGCTGGCTCCAAGGCAGGGCAGCATAGCAGAGGGACATTGCAGAAGAGAAACCGTTCATGGTGTGACAGGCAGAAGGCAGTGAGCAGCAAAGCAGCAGGCTGCCTTTCCTTTTTCACACTTTCCAGACCACTGTCCTTTCGGGTGGTACCATCCAGAACCATGCTAATTCCAATCAGTGGGCTAACTCGGTACACACACCCTTAGTTCCACTATTGCATGCCCTAGATTGACTTATTCTGAAGAAAAGCCTCACCGATGAGCACAGGAAGCTTGGAGGGGACATCTAGACACAAAGCAGATATGGCAAATGTTGAGAAATCCTAAGATACTATCCAGGAGGATAGTTTCTCCCCATAGGCTTCACATTAAGGAGTTGCTGCTATTGGCCCAAGATTTGCAAGAATAAAGGAAGATATAGTGTGGAGCCCTTGCTTTATGTCCGTCAGCTCTCTGCGGCTGTGACAAAATATCTACAAAATCAACTAAGGGAGGAAAGGCTTGTTTCACGGTTGGCTCCATTGCCTCTGGGCCTGTGTTTAGGCAGAACATCAGGCAGGAGCTTGTGGGCAGGTGATTCTGTGTTGTGGCTTGAATAGGGAGGAAGGAAAGAGAGAGAAAGAAGAACTAGGGACAAAGTCTTTAGCACATGAGTCCCGGCTCACATTTCAGGTCCTGTCCCCAGAAATTTAGCAAAACAAAACTGCTTTCCTGGGAAAAGTTTTCAGTTAGAGACCTTAGAAAACACTGTGGATGTCTGGGCCCACAAAAGAATGAAATTAAAAATCTTCTTTTCAGGGGACATTGTTGAGATTGTAACAAAAAAGTAAGGAAACAAATTTTATATATATGGGGGGGTGGTAGGGTGGGTGGGGCTATGGGAAAAAATGAGAATTAAGTTGTGTGTTATACTGGTACAAATCCCCATTATGGAGTGCAATCATGATGTGTATATTTAATGTACCAATAAAGATAATTTTTTAAAAAAACTATGTTCAAATAAATGTTTATATATTGGCTATGGCTTTGGAAATGAAAGTTTGGGAGCCAGTCTGGTGTAAAATATGTCATTAGCCAGGTTATCTCTCTCTAGTCCACCATGCAAGAATTTCTGATAGAGCTCATCCAGTATTTTGTCTTTAGGTTGCTGTTTTTACCTTCTTAATGATCCTAGCATTAAGAAGGTAAAAACAGCAACCTACAAACATCAAATTCTGAGTGTCTGATACTCCCAAACGTGTCTGCCCTGGTTCCTTCTGGAAGAATTCTACTCTGAGCAGGGTGGCATGATTGGTTCCAAACCTAAGGTGGAAAATCACTAAAGTGGTGAAGCCGTCTTCTCATGGCAGGGCCATGCTTGTTCCTCATAGAAGTGGGGTGCATTGCTTTCCTCAGTAACGAGGGATTCTGTATGATTGAACTTCTAAACACCCTGCCTCTTCTCCTGATGCCACTCCTGGAAAACTATTCTGAATTTCCACCTTTAGTCATGATGAAATAGCAATAACCGAATGCAATCTTTTCTGGTAACCAGTTAGAAATCTGAGCAAAATGTGTAACACAGCTGTTTTCAGACATTGACCAACAGGCAGCATACGGTTTTCTTCCTTGAAAGAAGAGAAACGAACACTAAATACCATAGCTTTCAGTTCAAAGTCAAATTCAAGATTGGGAGTGAAGAAAATTGAAATCAGGGAAGGTGAGTTGCTAAACCTTGTGGGACAGAGTTCTGGAAATGTAGGAGCTCCATAGAGACTTCCAAAAGTCTGTATAGGGTCCTCTTTAGTCTTGGCTGAGTCCCAGGCCACTAAAATGGCAAATAAAATGCCATATGACAAAGAAATCCTGGAGTATTGTAAGCAGAACAATTTTTAGAGCCTACATAAGACAGGAAGACATTGTGATTCTGGCTGGGAAACGTGGAGATTCCCCAGGCAACCTGAGGCCTGGAGCTTCCAGAAATGAGAACTGCTAAGAAATCAGAGCTGTCTTGGGCCGGGGAGTTAGCTCAGTGGTTCCGGCACCTGTCTTGCAAGCGCAAGGGCCCGGGTTCGATTCCCCGGTAACCACATAACAATACTGGGTGTGGAGACCCACACCCACACCCAGCAGCAACCAGTACCACATATCACAGTGCCGGGCGTGGTGGCTCATGCCTGTAATCCCAGCACTCGGGAGGCAGAGGCAGGAGGATTGTGATGTGAGTTTGAGGCTGAGCTCAGGGCCAGCCTGAACCACAAAGCGAGACCCTGTCTCCAAAAACCTAAAAAAAAAAAAAAAAGAAATCAGAGCTGTCTCAGGGATGAAGGCAACACTGGACTCGGTGAAGATTAAAAAGAAACTGCTCAGGTATTAGACTGACTGACCATTTTCTAAAACAAAGACTTTCTCCTTAAAAATAAGTAACAAACTCCCATCCTCAAAAACCTAATAATGAAAGAATTCAAGATTTAGTGACGAATCACAAGGCTCCTTCAGAAGCAGGAATGT
>PVIR01009951.1:0-27470 GCA_004026965.1 Petromus typicus
AGCAAACTCCAAACCCGGCGCAGATTCAGTGACGCAGACTCAGTGCTGCAGTCGC
The DNA here is from genome assembly GCA_004026965.1 of Petromus typicus. NCBI lineage: Eukaryota > Metazoa > Chordata > Mammalia > Rodentia > Petromuridae > Petromus > Petromus typicus. The sequence goes on from PVIR01009951.1 coordinate 56, forward strand.
CGTTTCCCGAGCCGCCCGCTGCTAACCTCAGTCCCTGGGCGCTCCTCTGGCGTGGGCCTGGAGACCAGCAAACTCCAAACCCGGCGCCAATTCTGTTATTTCTTAAATGAATTCACGCCCTTAAATTTTATGTAATGATACTTTTAATCCTTTAACCAAAGAAATGAACACTTCTTGTTTTTCTAGAATTGATTACAGTGTACAGGTGAAGCAAACACCATCAGTTGTCTAGAAAATATATACATGCTCACATCTGTCCTTATAAATAGAACTACAGTATTATTTAAAGGAATAATCTTCCCAGCTAACACTCCAACTTCTGCAGATTCCTTTGCTGTTAAAGTGGCTATGAAACTCCATTCTGTCAATTAAAAAAAGAGAAAATAAAGTATAATGCATCTAAGTAGGCATTTTTGGAAAGCTATATTTTTCTGACAAAGGGTACAGGTTCTACTATACTGTGTCACTTGCTTTTTTTTTTTTTTTTTTTTTTTTTTTAGACAGGGTCTCACTTTTGTGGTTCAAGCTGGCCCTGAGCTCAGCTTCAAATTCACATCACAGCAATCCTCCTGCCTCTGCCTCCCGAGTGAGCGCTGGGATTACAGGCGTGAGCCACCACGCCCGGCACTGTGGTGTATGGTACTGGTTGCTGTTGGGATGAGTCTCCACGCCCAGTATGCTATGTGGTTACTGGGGATTGAACCCGGGTCCTTGCGCTTGCAAGACAGGCGCTTGAACCACTGAGCTAACTCCCCGGCCCATCACTTGCTTTTTGCTATCCCTGCTTGTTCTTGTATTTATCTGATTATTGGAGCCTCGGCGGCCACCTTGTGTTATATATGCAGCACCAGAAGCTGGAAGATGCCTTGGTATTTCTTTGAAGAAATACCAGTCCTAGGCTAGCTATCTCTGCACTTCTTGGTACTAGGAAAATAAATAAATAAACACCTTCTGTCTTAAAGCTGCCCTTTAGAGTTCCTCTTACATGTCAGAAAAAAAATAAAGATTACAATCATGTGCCTAAGTCAGGGTTTCCCAAAATCAGTACTATCGACTTTTTGGGACAGGTCATTATTTGTTGAAATGAGGTTGTCTGTGGAATATAAGGTATTGAGCAGCATCCTTTATCTCTACCTACTAGATTCCAGTAACAACCCTTCAATGTAGTCAGCTTTCTGTCTCTATAATAAATAGATGAGGCAAGCAACTTAGAAAGAGAACAAGTTTTTTGAACTCATACTTCTGTAGGTTCCAGATTAGTTGGTGCCATTGCTTTGAGCCTGTGGTAAGCCGGTATGTCATAGCAGAGTGGTTGGTAGATAAAGACATCTAGAGGCTTGCTTTTGCTTCTGCTTTTCTAAGGTGATAGTGTAGATGGAGAAGAAAAGAAGACCTAGACACAAACTTAAAACATGGGTGACTTACAGCACTTTGATGTGTCAGGCACTTAAGGAAAGCAGCATGATTAGTACATAATATTCTGCCACTTACAAGGATGTGTCATTTTAATTTTAAAGATATTTCTTGGAAATTTCAGTATTTGAGCGTAAGAAGTTTGTGGTGCTTCTTTATCTGAGGAAAGCATTGTTTCTGAGTAAGACAGAAGTCTTTTCCGGATTACCTAAAATAACACTGCCGATCATACTGTTGTAAGGTTAGTGTTGCACAGGAGGGGTCTTTTCATGGTTAACTAAGAAAGAAAGCTTGAGTTTTCTAGGTACTTGTGCGTGCATGTGTGTGTGTGTGTGTGTAACAGAAAAGAGAGAGATTATATTTACTCTCTTTTCTTTCCGTAGCTCATAAGTCTCCTGAGTATCAATTCACAGTACTCAAAGAAGGGATCCATATTAAATGTCTCCTGAATAAGTTAGGTTGATATGTTAATGAAATTTTTAAAATGTGCTCAAGTCATTACATTTGGTGTTGTATGTCAACCAGTCCTCTGGGGTCCAAAACAAATACTAGATAACAATGACAACCAAGAAGATGAGTGTGGAAAATATCCCACCACTTGCCTGAGTTGTAAGTTTCCTAGATCTGAGTCCCTATATCCCTTCTTTGGCAGATGACTATTTCATTAGTTAGAAACACTTCCCTAAATGAGGTGCAGTCTTAATGTAGGAAGAAATTTCAACTGTGGTGGTTGTGACTGTCTCAAAAAGGTTGAAGGAAGTGAGCAGTGGTAATTCTAACATAACAGCACACTAATTGTGAATTCCAAGTCCTTGTTCTCCAGGCTTGCCTTGATATTGAAAGTTATTACTTACCTTCATTGAATGCCTATTTTTAAAATGAGCCAATAATAATATTTTCCTTCTTATTACAACTGTTATCATATTTATAAAAGTAAAACATGTCCACTCTGAAAAATTTAAATAGGATGGAAAATTAAAATGAGGAATACAAAGACACTTCTGTATTAAACCTAGTTCTCAGAGATATCTATTGCTAATCATTGAAGTATTCTTTGAGACATTTTTACTTAAAATCAATTTTTACCAAAATAGTACCAGCATGTAGGGGTTAAAACGTGGCATAATATTACTGCAAGACTTATAACAATAAAACAATCATCCCACCTTTCTCATTCTCCTCTATTCACCTCTGCAGAGGCAACCACTTTAGTCTGTTAGCTGGTTCTTCCAATACTTCTATATAATTACACTTTACTAAATAGTATGTGTGCAATTTTATGTTTTATCCATTTTTTACATTAGTTACTTCCTATAATCAGTCACTGAAATCTGGTGTGTCATGATTATTTCTGATGGAAATGTGCTTCATCATTCAACAACTCATTCTTTGACTTAAAAAATGTATTCATATGTGTGAGGACCTCCACTGTCTCTGAACCCAGCTGCTCTGTGATGAAATTATATAAGTTACATTGTTCAGAGTCATGTTAGAGAAACAGAAACCACACTAGCTGTTTCAACCGTGATCATTTAATTTAGGGCATAAATGACAGATATCAAGAACAAAGAGGAAACACTGAGATGACATGCAGGCTCGTTCCACGACTCCAGGGAAGATGGCCACAGTCCTGTTTGTCACTTGATGTGGAATTCACAAACAGAAGAAAATTTTGTGGAACATTGCACCAACCGAAATGCTCAAGAACAGCAGCATTGGTGAACCAAAGTACATTTTACTATAACAGGAGAAAAAAAGAAAGATCTTGGGCTTCTGTATTCCTATATCAACAAAGTGTTGAGCTGGCAAAAACATTGCAGACACGACAATAAAACCTAAACTAAATATATATTTACACCAATAACAACAAACTACTGTGCTCCATGATCAAAGAAGTCTGAAGTAAGCAAGCTCACAGCTGATTGGTACCCCGGGATATATCCTATTGGGAGTTCAACACTGACCTCTGGGAGGAGCAATAGTGTAACATAGTAGTTAGGACAGAGAGTTTACAATTTGTGGGAAACATTTAATCTCTAATCTTTTGTTCCCCTTAGGACTCTCATAAACTAAAATAAATACTTCCTTAGTAAAAAAAATGACACAAAATAAATTGCAATATTAATTAAAATGTACTTAGTGAGTTAGTGTTTCCCAAAATTTTTATAGTGGGAATTAATTGTTTTCACACTGAGAAAAATAATTTTTGAGAAGAAAATTGATAATAATAAGTTCAAGTATAGGTTATGCTTTTCTTCTCCCCTACCAACTTCAATTAAGAGAAATTATTTAATTGCCTTCCTTATTTCTCCCCATGGTAATTATTTGCTTCACTGAAGAGCTAAGTAATTTTGTCTTTTTATTTAAAAATTGGGCTATGCCAAAATGCAATATTTATTCCATTAGATGAGACAAACTTCTTGTGTAAACAATAAAGACTAAACTTTTTGCAGTGGAAATTAGAATTACAAATATTTATGATCTATCTATCTATCATCACTTAGAACAGAGGTTCTCAGCCCTAACTAAAGAAGGATATGGAAGTTAGTAGTCATTGGTTTTCTGTTGGTTTATTTGTTTGCTTGTTTCTCCCTCCCTTTATGGAAACAAAAATACATCTCCTTCATTCAGCATTCATTAAAGATGTATAATTGAGCACCTCTTCTTCAGAAGTTATGTATATAAGAATAAACAGATAAAGTATTTTCCATGGATGGGGTTTACATTACTTTTAGGGAAGTAGGACAATAAATAAATATGCATTAAAATATCAAATATTTTAAGGTTAAAAAAAATAACAGAGTAGAGAGATAGAAACTTAACCAGGTAGAAAGTGAGGGTAGAGCGAGGTTCAATAGCATGGCCAGGCAAAGCCAATTCGTATTTAAGCAGAAATTTTTTAAAAAGGAGAAAATGAGTCATGCAACAATTTAGGAAAAGTATCTCAACCAGTGCAATGTCTCTAAGGCAGACACAAACTTACAAGAATTGTATGAGGAGGAGCCCCAGAGATGGCCTCAGTTTGACATGCAGTGAGTAGGTACTGTGGTTGGGCTGGGACTAGTAAAGAGGCCTGTGACTCCACCCCAATTTTAATGCAGCAGTTGGGTCCAGACTTCTTGAGGGACCATGATATGTGGAGGAGCCCCAAAGACTGTGCCTTAGTTTGGTATGCAATGAGTAAGTGTTGTGGTTGGAACACAGAAATCTAATGGCCAATTATATCAGGAAGATGGCCCAGCAAGTAATAATTTTTTAAAGGTTCTAAATATTAGCAGAAAATTACTTGCAATACGCATTTAACAGGCATAAACCCAGGAATTAAACCTAAAATATCAACAACAATAACAAAAATAGAAATGAGAAAACACCCAAATAAGAAGCAAATCCAAAATTCCAGATGTCCAAAGAGAAAGTTAGGGACCAATGATATGGACGAACCTGAAACTCAACAACCTGGACTCCCTGAACTAGCAACAAAAGGGACACTGGAAAAAAATGAAATCAGAAATAATCTCTCAAATAACAGCAGAGATGATGATCATGGTGAAAGACAGATAAAAAAGTAAATTATCTCAGGAACATGACGGCATCCCAGCATAGAAAACAAATGGAATCCAGTAAACAGATTCAAATGTAAATTCAAGAGATTTTAAAACTCCATTGAAAGCTTACACTGTACAGCTAGTGAATCTGAAGACAGAACTTCAGACACAGAAGACGGGATTGCAGTTAGTGACCAGGAAAGGAAAAATTTCTAAAAAATAGTAAGGGACCACAAGAAATCAATCCATCAGCCTCTAGATGACACAAAGAAGAACAACTTAAGACTGATTGAAGTCAACAAAGAAACAGGAGATAGTACAAATGATATTTTTAAAAACTGTTCACAGATATAATGGCAGAAAACTTCCCAAGCAAGAGAAAAGAATTTGACATACAGATAAATGAGGTATATAGAACTCCAAATATCCATGATTAAAAAAACAATCCACACTTAGGCATATAATGGTCAAGATACCAAAAACCCCACAGAAGACCAAAATATTGAAAGCAGTTAGAATGTAGGGAATGATGGCTCATGCCTGTAATCCTAGCACTTGGGAGGTAGAGGCAGGAAGATTACTGTGAGTTTGAAGTTAGCCTGGACTACATAGTGAGTTCAGGGTCAACCTGAATTACAAAGTCAGACCCTGTCTCAAAAAAAAAAAAAAAAAAAAAAAAAAAAAAAAAAAAAAAAAAAAAAAAAAAAAAAAAAAAAAAAAAAAAAAAAAAAAAAAAAAAAAAAAAAAAAAAAGAGAGAGAAAAAGAAACAACTAAAAAACCCTAAAAGCATTTAGAGAAAAGAAACAGATAACATACAAAGGAAAGCCCATCAGAATTAAAACAGACTTTTCAACACAAACACTCCAGTCAAGGACAACCTGGAGTGAAGTATTTCAAGCACTAAAAAAAAACAGTCTCCAACCTAGACTGATGTATCCTGCAAAACTATCCTTTATTTTGATGAGAGAGAACATCTCCAAAACTTCATGAATAGCAAACCTCTGCTACAAAATATTCTAAATAATATCCTAGAAAAAGACAGTGAGGGTCACAACTCCATGAAGCCTAACAGAAAGAAGCCATTAGTCAAGAAAAGAAATTAAACATTGGGGGGGGGGAATTTTTAAAACAATAATAATAATAAAAGAGCCAACAACAAGAAAATGTAATGACAAGTACAAATGAACACATTTCAGTTATAACTATCAATGTTAACAGCCTCAGTTCATCAATTAAAAGAAATAGACTGGCAAAATGGTTTAGCAGTAAGATCCAACAATACGCTGTATTCAAGAAATGCACTTAATTTTAAAAAATCCATAGACAGACAGTAAAAAGATGGAAAACACTTTTCTATGTGGTACATATACATAATACATCTAAAATCTTTCTCCCTGTGGTGGATTAAGTAATAGTCAGCTTGTGACACCAAACTGAAATGAATCAGTGTGGTCTGGGCATGGAAGACCTACCTGATAATTGTTGCCAGTAGCCATAAAAGGAGAACTGGAGGGGAAGACCTGGGGTTGTTGACTTTATAGGACAATCTTGCTGAAGTTGGTTTCCTAATCTGAACTTGGCTGTCCTCAGAAGAGAAGGAGTTCAGGGCCTCCTATCATTGGGAATGGCTGCTATTCTTGTCAAATCCTTCACCCCACTAGCCCAGGTTTTCTGGATTCTATCACTGGCCTTTGGGCCTTCCAGGTACAGATCCTCAGTATGGACAAGCATGAGGCACTGCCATGGGCTCTAGACCTTGGGGTGCACTAGTAGAAGACATTGCTTTGGACTGTAGGCCTGCAGCTAGACTTATACAAAATATTGCTGTGGGATCCAGGCCCTTGGCTGGATTCTTTGGGTTTCTAAACATATGGCTGATCTCTTGCACTATTCCACATTTAATTTTTGGTTAAATAGCATAAAATAATCCTATAAATTATGTATCCTGTATTAACTGTATTCCCTTGCTGAAACCCTGGCTATAACACTCCCCTTCCCCTTTTGTCCCTCCCTCTCTCTGTATCTCTTAGACCCATATTCTTTATCTATTCATCCACTGGTGGACATTTAGGCTGCAAAAGCATATTTTTCATTCCTTCATGGAAGGAGGCATTTATGATGGTTACTAATAATCTCCCCATATCTCAAATAGTCCCCTCCCTTGAGTGCAGGCTGGATCTAGTAACTTGCTTCTGATGAATAAAATACAGCAAAAGTGATTGATATCATGCCCAACTTCAGACGAAAAAGAGATTATGATCTCCACGCTAAGTTCCTTTCTTGTGCTCTTACTCACTTGCTCTGGTGAAGCCAGAAGCCCTGTTTCGGTCTACTGTATGGAGAGGCCCAACTGGCAAGGGGCTGATGCCTTTGGTTAAAAGCCAATGAGGATCGGAAATCACCAATAGTCCTGTGAGTTTGGAACCAAATATTCCCCAGATGGGTCTTAAAATGCCTAGATCTTCAGGTGATACCTTGCTTATACTCTTGCCAGTACCACCCAACCAAGGCACTGTTAAATTCCTAACTCTAAAAAACTGTAAGATAAATATCTGTTGTTTGAAACTGTTGTTTTAGGGAGATAACTCTTTAATGTAGCAATAGTTAACTAGCAAGCCCATAATTCTGCCTTCTGTGTAAGGCTTTTTAGATGACAAAGACTTCTACATACTGATCTCATTTGATCTCCATAGTGCTCCCTGGTGTATTGTTCCCATTTTATTCATGCTGAGGAGTGATCACCAAGATTGCAATAAGTAATTCTAGAGTGGAGCGAGGAAGATCTGGGACATGGAAAGTCTCAGCCTGAGATACCTCATTCTAATACACTTTGCCCCTTCATTAGCATCATTCCAAACTCGTCTATCTAGGTCTATTGTCAGTATAATGAATCTCATATGCACAACATGCTAAAAGATGTACTCACATGACTACTTTCCCTAAACTAAATGTTCAGTATATGTGTCATAAAATATAAAAAAAGAATGTAAAACAAAATTGTCCTTTATTTAAAAAAATTGCTTTATAAAGGTATTTCAATATCAGGTACTGATACCTGTTTTTTAAGCTATTTGATGCAACCATTTTCAAAAGATAAATTGGACTGGAGAAAAATATGAATTAAATATGTTTTTCTCTGAGATATATTTTAGCAGCAATCCACTGGCTAATTATGATAATAATATCTTGTTATAAAGATGTCCTAATAGAGCTCATTATGCAAGGCACTTAAGTAACTAGGCAGCTATTTTCTCACAATGTCTTGAAATCTCCAGGTGAAGACACTAAAACAGTGAGAAATACAGAGTTCTTGCTGAGGAATATTATTAACAGATATTTCCACTCAATTCTCCATTATCCATCTGGTCACCCACCTTGTGCATTCCCCAAGGGCAAAGGCCTGGCTTTATTTCTGCATATTATCATTTGCATCACCTCCCGGCACATAAAAGATGCTCAGTATATATTTTAATCTATTAATTGCTTCGTAGTTTATAATCACATTTTATTCACTTCCTGCCATGCTACTTCCTCAGAAGCATATTTTAAAGAGTGGAAGAGAAAGAATGAAAAAAGCTAGCACTGATGTGAGGGAAGAGATGCAACATAGTTTTACTATTGCTTTTTATGAGACACCATAACAACATATACCTTTTAAAGAAAGGGACTGTAAGCCAGGAGCCTTGGCACACACCTGTAGCCCAAGTTGTGCAGGAGGCTAAGGCTAAAGGATCACAAGTCTGAAGTGAGCCTAAGCAACTTAACAAGACTCTGTCTCAAAATCAAATAAAAATTTTACAACGCTGGGGGTGTAGCTGAGAGGCAAAAACTTGCCTAGCGTGTGAAAAGCGGTAATTTTTAAAAAGTAGTTTTAATCTCTAGTACCTCAGGGAGGAAAAAAGGAAAGACTATTGTAATCCATTCTCTGCTGCTATATATAGAATAGCACAGGTTCAGTAATTTATAAACAAAAATGTATTCCCTGGAGCTGAGAAATCCACAGCCAAGGTGCCCCCAAGTTCAGTCATGAGGCCATTCTCTTCCAAGATGGCAACTCGCATGCTTCATGAGCCCCACATATAGGGAACAGAAGGGCAGAAAGTATAAAAGGAGCCAAACTTATCCTTTTGAAGTGACATTTAGTCCTTCCCATGAGGTACAGTTCTCCTGGCCTGATGGCCAACTAAACGTCCTATCTCCTAATACCGTTACAATACAGTAAAATTCCAACATGAATATCAAAAGGGACAAATATTCAGTCTGCAGCAGAGACCATTAGAAATATTATTTAAAGGTAAATGGACAGGACCGGTTATTTAGCTCAGTGGTTCCGGCGCCTGCCTTGCAAAGCAAGGGCCTGGGTTCCATCTCCGGTAACCACATACAACAATGCCAGGCATGGAGACACATGCCCAGCAGCAATCAGAACCACATACCATAGTGCCAGGCATGGTGGCTCATGCCTGTGATCCCAGCACTTGGGAGGCAGAGGCAGAAGGATTGCTGTGAGTTTAAGGCTGGGCGCAGGACCAGCCTGTACTACAGAAGCGAGAACCTGTTTCAAAAAAAAAAAAAAAAGACTTTAGGGCTGGGGATTTAGCTCAGTTGTTCAGCCATCTGCCTGAGAAGTGCAAGGCACAAGATTCTGAGTTCAATTCCCGGTACCACCCACCACAGTACTGGGTGTGGTGAGTTGAACTTGTAATTCCAGCACTAGGGAGGCAGAGGCAGAAGGGTTGCTAAGAATTCGAGGCTAGCCTAGGCTACATAGTGAGTTTAGGGCAAGACTGATCTACATAGTGAGAGCCAGTCTGAAAAGAAAAATAATAAAACTCTATGTTTTTAATATTGTTGTAACCATAAAAATCTCTCCAAGAATTTCAGTGTTGGAAGATATTTTTCAGAAGGTAAGAAGAGGAAAGTGTTAAAAACTGATGAAGAGGCATACACAGCACTGTTTTTTGTTACCAAGTTTACAGAATTTGCTACATATCATACAGATCTGGGTAACATAAAATTTCACAGCAATAAGGAACATCATATAAAATTAGAAATGGCAATCTCTAGAATTATGTGGAAGCACAAATTAATAATGTCTCCAAGATTCTGTCCAAGTTGTGCAGAAAATTAATGTCAATACATAGTTACATCCACTTGAGGCAAAGTTAATAACAGAAATGTAATTAAGGAAGAATGTAATAAAAGAAAAGGTTGTTTGCAAAAATGAAAAAAACTGTGTCATTCTTGGGTGAGCAGTGTAGATATGCACAGAAGGAAAACTGGATTCCCGAGCTTTCTTTTCATGCTGTCCTATGCAGGCCCTGGAAAAAATCTCTGATGAAAAGAGGACACTGGCAACTCATGGGGTTACGGAAGATGGAAGTCCTGTGTAATCAGATCCTAAAAGGATAGTTAAGGCTATGAACTGAGTTGACTAGTATCAGCCAATTTACAATGTCAAGTGGATTTAGAACAGCTTTGTTGGATGCCAAGATAATAAATGATCATCTCAAAATTGTTGTTGGGAATAAAGTTTCAGCACAGGATATCTATAGCTACTGGGAATTTCTAGCAGGGAAAAAAGAAGAGAGCAGCAAAAGTGATTTCCGGTCAGAGAGTATCCCATTGGCTACCGACCATGAGAACACATCACACAAAAAGACAGAAGAGGTACTTGAGAAAATCATCTTGGGGTATAGCTCTGGCAGGAACCAAACTCTTGTTTCAAGAATTTTGAAGATCATGTCTGGATCCCATGATGGAGAGTCTACTTGTTTCCTATTTTTGCTATAACAAATCCCTACTCAGTGAATGAAAATAATTTATAATCATAATTCTGAAAGTCAGAAGTCTGAAATGGCTTTCAGGGGACTGCAGTCAATATGTGAGTAGGTCTCTATTCCTTTTTGCAAACTCTAGAGAAAACTCCATTTCCTTGCCTTTTTACCTTCTAGAGACTGTTTGCATTCTTTGGCTCACTGTCCCTTGTTTCATCTTTAAAATGTCACATCTCATCACTCTTTGTTGCATCCTACCCTTTATACTTTCAAAGACTCTTGGGCTCACTTGGGTAATCTTACTTTATAGAAATGTAAATTCCATTAACATAGTATATTCGAAGTTTCCAGAGATTAGAATATACACATCTTGGGGGGCATTATTCTGCCTATCACAAAGATGGAGACAAATTAGTAGTATAAAGATTTGAAATAGAAACATCAGAAGTTCAGTTTGATAAAAGGAAACACAGTGAAAAGCCTGGAGTCTGGACAATTGGGTAAGTGCCACTGTCAAAACAGAAACAACTTGGGGGCCAGGGATATAGCTCAGTGGTTCCGGTGCAAGGGCTGGGGTTTGATCCGTGGTAACCACATACCATACTGGGCGTGGAGACTCACCCCAGCAGCAATCAGTACCACATACCATAGTGCCGGGTGTGGTGGCTCACGCCTGTAATCCCAGCACTTGGGAGGCAGAGGCAGGAGGATTGCTGTGATGTGAGTTTGAGGCTGAGCTCAGGGCCAGCCTCAGCTACAAAGAGAGACCCTGTCTCAAAAAACAAACAAACAAAAAAAAAAACAGAAAAGACTCAAAGGGAAAAAAATTGGATGGTAGTTAAGGAAGGAATTTAGGGGGAAATAAATCATCTGTGGACACATTTATATTGATGTTCCACCATCCCTTTTGGGCAGGACATGGTAAAACTTCACTTATGAAAGTACTTGGCGCTACAGGACCAAAATCGTAGGCTGCTTTGGGACCAGGATTTTGGGGTTGAGTTTGCAGATGAAATGTGCGGGAGAATTTCGGAGACAGTTGTATTGAGATATTGACTTATCCTTTTTAACCTTCATTCGCACTTGGTCCCTGTTCATTCTCAAGGAAGATGTGTGGCAGGGGAGAGATCCAAAGTTCTGCAAGTTCATCTTAGTTTTAGTGTTTCAAAAATATATTTTCTCAAGTGTTTGAAAACATCACAAATAAGAACTGAGGATCAGGCACAAATGAAACTTCCGGCAGAGACTTGAAAAGAGTCCTTGCTTTGTGGGAAGAGAGGAAGATGAGGACATTGTGAGTCTAGTCCTTGATGAGTCTAAGATCAGCCAGCCCTGCTGATAAGTCAGCTCCTAGTACTGTTGGAAATACATTCATAATCGGCAGCGGTCCCCCAAGGACGAGAACAGAGTAAGGTAATTCCCAGGTCTGAAACCTGGAACCACAAGTAATAGACCTATTGCCTGAGAAAAACTAGGACAGAACCTTCAGAAGCAGATTTTTTCCCAGTTTCTACCCTTTGGTAATATGAAGATTCTTTGAGTTAAGGGGAAACATGTACTTTTAGAGGAAATCTTTGAACCAACTGAGCTTATGTCTGTATTAGTACAGAAGAAGGGAGCCTAGAATAAAAACAGATTCCTAGACACAATGAACAACTATTATAGACAAAATTAAGACAATGGCTTTAATGAGGAAATTCTTAGATAAGGACTAGCAAGAATAATGGGCGTGCATGTGACTGTGCTCTCTTAATATCAGCTTTACTAGAGGGATTTATGCAGAAAAAGAAGACATTAACATATTGCACACACCTGATTAAATTGAGGCTTGAGATTTATTAAAAATGCAGTTAGAAGCAGAGGTAGATGATGTTTAAGTATCTTTAGCGATGATTGATAACCTTTTCTACTCTTTGAAGATGGATAGTGCTGCTTCTTTCTGCTTGTATTCAAGGAGAGTTTCTTTGTTTTACCTTCATGATGATCAGTAGTGTCTGATTTCATGTCAAGTAAGCATTCTTCTCAGGCAGAGGCTGCACGGATACTTAATGATGTAAAGAAAATCGTTTACATTCACCCAAGGAAACCACAGATGAATCAATGAAATTTAAAATGTTTTCTCTCCTAGGTATAAAACATACATGAGAAGCCTATTAGCTGCAAGCCCTGTGTCCCGTCAGCCAACAGACACATTAGAGGAGAATAAGGTAAGAGACCTCTCTGGAAAGTTCAATTCTGTGGATCCCAGTGAGGTTGTATATACCCCAAATATCATTTGCATTAACTCTCAAACTTGTTTATACCATTTTTACTTATCAGTTTTTCAAATTTGACTAAATATTATATAAACCAGTGGAGTCAGTGCAAAAAGACGAACCTTGTTGTTATGAAAACTTGAACACCTTTGGAAAGACTCAATAAATGCAAATTGCTTTAAAAATTGCTGCTGAATTAGACACGAGTGGAAGAAAAGTAAAAGATGGAGTGGGTGGCGTCTAAATTCTCATTTAAGAAAACATACACGTGCACGTACACATGCGCTCGTGTGCACATGTTTGCACACACACACACACACACACACACCACACACACTGGAAATTATAGAGTATTCATCATGGATATGGATTGTTCAACTGTGATTTTTAAGTGAAAATCTCAAGTCATTCAGTATACATTTGAAATAGTTTTCATTTCAGAGTAACTGCCACCAGGTGTGCTCTAGCAACCCTTTCCAGAATTTTATTTTCATGGCTGAACTTTATAATCATTTTTATTTGTTGGAACCATATCATTCCAATTTTAAGGGGGTCTTGTTAGAACTTCAGTCTTGCACTTGTTTTATTGCTCTGTGTTATTCTCTTGTTCCCGTCTTTGTGTTCAGTTATCCCTCTGGTGTGAGGAGAGAGATAAAGGAAAGGAAAAGCAGCATTATCTCTCTATCCAGAAGGATGTGCTTCTCATCTTTGGTGGTTTTAATAATAGATGTAAGTAAACATTCAAAGCCTGTAAAGAGGAGAGGGATGCAGAAATCCCCTTCAGGGCCGTTTCTCCGTTTTCCTGAGGAATAGTGCCTGGCTCCCTTCTATCCCTGCTAATCTCTTCAGCAAACAGTTGCTTGGCTGAACTCTTGTACACATTTCCATTCTTTACATGACCAAGCTGGTAAGTTTCCAAATCTTTATGCTCTGCTTCCCTTTTCATTATAAATTCTGCCTTCAGGTCACCCTTTTGCTATCTTATTTTAATGTAAGCTGTTAAAAGCAGCCATGCAGTTTCTTGAGTCCTTTGCTGCTTAGATAGCTCTCCCACCAGCTCTCCTATTTATAAGTTCATCACTCTTCAGTTCAGCCTTCCACAGAGCCCTAGGGCATGGACACAATGCAGCCCTGTTCCTTGAAACTATATAGTAAGGATGGCCTTTGTCCCAGTTCTCAAGGAGATATTTCTCCTTTCCATTTGGTAACTTGTCCACACAGTCTCTATTGTCTGTATTTCTGTTAACATTCTAGTCACAATCACTTAAGAAATGCCCAAGAGGTTCTAGATTTTACCTAATCTTCTAATGCCGGAACCCTCATCCAAATCACCCAGAATGCTGGGCTTTTTCAGAATTTATTTCAAAGCCATTCCTGATATAAACCATTACCCAATTCCAAAGCCACTCCCACATATTCAGGTGTTATTATAGTAACACCTCATTCCTTGGTATCAATTTTCTGTCTTAGTCCATTTTCTGTTGCTTCTCCAAAATACCCAAGGTGGAGTGATTTCTAAAGCAAAGACATATATTTAGCTCATGGTTCAGGAGACTGGAACTCTAAGATCAGGCGGCTGTATCTGATGACAGCCTCATCCTGCAACATAACTTGGTAGAAAAGTGGAAGGGCAAGAGGATACATGTAGAATAAAGAAAACATGAGATGTGGTCCCCCTTCTAATGGTCCTCTCCCATAGTAATGAGTCTATTCCTGCAAGACAAGTATTTATCCTTCTGAACAATCAATAACCTCTTCTAGGTCCCACTTTCCTGTGCTGCAACAATGATAAGCAAATTTCAACATGCGTTTTTGGAAGAAACAAACCATATTCCAACATCATCGCTTTTTTTTTCTTTGAGACAGGGTCTTGCCTCATAGTTCAGGCTGGCCCTGAACTCAGCCTTGAAGTCAGTAATCCTCCTGACTCTGCATCCAAGAGCTGGGATTATAGGCGTGAGCACCATATCCAGCATTGTATTATGTGGTACTGATTGTTGGTGGGCGTGAGTCACTACACCCAGCATTGTGGTATGTGGCTACTGGGAATCGAACTAGGGGCCTTGCACTTGCAAGGCAGGCACCAGAACCACTGAGCTTAATTGCTGGCTCTCATCACCTCTTTTTTTGAACACTACTCTTCCCTAAAAGCTTATCTTTATTTTCTTCGTAGTCTTCCACTTGCATGGGGTGGGGCAGAGGAGTGAATAGAAGGTAGTTCTGCCTGGTTTTCCCTCCACCTCAGTCCTGCAAGTAGGTAGCTGGCTCCAGTTATGGTCATGTCAGTCATTTTAAGATATGGGCTATAAAATTTGCATTTTTTACAGCTCTGAGATTTAATTTTCAAGGCCTGAAAAACAGAACAAAACAAATAAGCTAGCAAAACCAAAAAAAACCCCACCCTAACACATACCTCAATCCAACCCCTAAGACCCAAGAATGACACCTTAGAACTCCAATTAGTCTTACACTGATGAAGAGGCCTTGTGCCTGCGGCAAAGCTATAGTGAGTACCATGATCATGGTAGTATGTTTAATGATCTTGACTTTGAGTTTTCCAGTTTATTTATGTGCTCAGATCACTCTAATAAGTGCACTTATATGTATTGTAAGCTCCAAAGGTGAGACACCTAATTTCTCCACAAATATCTTCTTCCTTATTCATTACAAATAATTAACCATCTATACTACCCTAGATTTAAGACAAGCAATAGATATTATCCCCACCACCCTTTGCTTCTGGGGTCACAGTTCAGCTTGCTACTGTCTTCTTTTTAAAACAACTATTTCTAGATAACTCCTTAAATTCTGTCCATACATAGTTTGCCTCAAAGTACTTACTTCATTTCCTACCACTTGTCCTATAAATCAATCAGTTCAAAAGCTTTTTAAAGATAGTAGATTCTACGGAGACACCAGTGTTGTGCTTGAAGAAATCTGTTGTAAATGGCTCTGTAATACACATGCTCATGCTACTTTGCAACTCCCTAGAAAAATTTACTTAGCTATGACTTAGAAAAAGGTGATTTTATTATAAGACAAGATGAGTTGAAAACCTGAAAGCACACTCTTTTCATGGAACTGTTTTTTTTTTTTTTAAGATTCTTTAGAATAATTCTTTTTTTTAAATTGAAATCTTTATTGGTACATTACATATATACATCATGATTGCATTCAACAATGAGAATTTGTACCAGTATATGACACAACTTAATTCTCATTTTTTCCCATAACCCTGCCCGCTCTCGCACCCCACCCCCCATATACATAAACTTTGTTTCCATCCTTTTTGTTATAATCTCATTATTTTCCCCCTTCACTCTATTACGCTTTGAGTGTTTTCTATTTCACAATATATAACATACATTCTAGAACTCATTTATAGCTTTGTTTTCTCATACCAGAGAAAAGATACGATATTTACACATCTGTGACCTATTTATTTCACTTATAAGGATGTCCTCAAGGTACGTCCATTTCTTTAGAATAATTCTGGCCATAATAGTATCTATAGCTGCTTTCTTTTCCTTTTCTGTATTAGTGAGAGCCTTCTGTACTCACCAACTATGCAAGTACTTGACTGATGTTGATGAGTTTATTTCTCCTATACTCCTATAGTTCTTGGTTCATTCTAAAGCAGAGGTGCCTCAAACTATTTGTAAAAGCTTGTTTGCTGAAAATTCATCTTTGTTTTCTGTCACATTATTCGTTAACTTTAAAAATGGACAAATGTGACTACCAAAATTGTTTTAAAAAAGATAGAAGATTCTAGAACAGAGATTAACTCTGCATGTCAGTCTTGTCTGTTTTTTTCAGTGTTCTAAACTTCTGCCCTGTGTATGTGGTACGTCAAATTAAATGGATTTTTCTCAATGCAAAAAAATCTCAGCCAGAGAGCAGAAATACAGATCACCAGTGAATGTAATTTCCCTAGGTTTTAACAGATTATTCACCATGTGTTAGCCCTACTGATAGCATGAATTTACCAGTGTAGGTATATAATATAATCACAAGTTGTGGTGCTTCAAGTTTGCTTTTGAGCCATATAACCTGTTGCTTTAAATCCACTGAATTATAACAATACAATATAATTTCTCTGAGGAAAAGCTGTCCTTGAATCAACAATTTAATTTTTTCTATGACTGCTCCTGTTTTAGCCTCTTTTCACAGACACACTTGCCTACACATTTAAAGATGCCCTTTACTCTTATTGATTTAACAACTACAAATTGTAGATTTTTTAACTGTTATATAGCTTTATTTATTATCTCTATTTTATTTTTTAATTGAAATCTTTATTGGTGCCTTACATATACACATCATGATTGCACTACAAAATGGAGATTTGTACCGGTATAAGACACAACTTAATTCTCATTTTTCTCCATAGCCCTACCCACTCTACCATATATACATAAATACATACATACATGCATACATACATACATACATATT
Organism: Petromus typicus; assembly: GCA_004026965.1. Taxonomy (NCBI): domain Eukaryota; kingdom Metazoa; phylum Chordata; class Mammalia; order Rodentia; family Petromuridae; genus Petromus; species Petromus typicus. The sequence continues at coordinate 17,502 of PVIR01009951.1, forward strand.
CTATGTATATATGTACCATATATACATACCCACCCTCCTATATACATAAAATTTGTTTCCTTTCTTTTTTGTTATAATCTCATTATTTTTCCCCCTTCACCCTATTACACTTTGAGTATTTTCTATTTCACAATATATAACATACTCCATGATTAAACAGAATAAGAGTTACAGCTGCTGTATTGATTCCAGCCTCTTCTAACCCTTCATTAATTTCTCTTACCTTGCGTCATCTCAGATATTGCAGGGGCTCTGCTTATCAGAGATTCTGAGGATGCAAAGTCATTTTGTGTATGTGACTTATGCTTTGAAATTGTAATTTTTATTTTCAAAATTAATCTCATGTTCATTATATATATTCTTTTTTATTGTATATATTCTTAATTTCGAGAGTTTTACTTAAAGACATTGGTAAAATTTTAGACATCAGTGTGTATTCAGGAATAGTGTTTCTTTAAAGATAAAAAAAACAAAATAGAATCCTCAGACACTCCAGAATCACCTAGATCCTTCTGTGTAATCCAGGTCCCTGAAAAGGAATCTAAGAAGATGAGGACGAGGATCTTATGGATAACAACTCTACAATATCAGAAAAAGTATCACTGTCTGTCTTAGTCTGTTCTGTGTTTCTATAACAATATCTGAGACTGAGTAATTTGTGAAGGACAGAGTTATTTTCCTCATACCTCTGGGGCCTGGAAAGACCAAGATGAAGGCACTAGCATCTGATAAGAGCCTCACTGCTGGATCTGCATATGGCAGACAGTGAAGAGTAAGAGCACTAACCCACTCCCATGAGCCCTTTCTCTTTTTAATAAACATTAATCCATTTGTGAGGACAGAGCTTTCATGGCCTAAATTCCTTTTAGAGGCCGTGCCTCCCAGCACAGTTGCATTGGGGATTCACTCCCTGACACATGAATTTTGAACACATAAACCATAGCACTGTCCAAAGAATATTCTAAAACAATGAAAACATATTTCTACCATTTAAGGATGCTACAGAAAGAACCTATTTTTCCAGTGTATATAACTACCAAGGACTAATTAGAAGGCACTTGAAGTCATTTGATTTCTGCAGCATTCATTCAACAAGTATTCATTAGACATGTGGTACATGCCAGGCACTAGGGAATAAAATATGGTTTTGCTGCTGTAAGGATGTATTGCTTCACTTTGCTAAAGACTTGGCTAGGCGTCCTTCTCTAAAGCTTTCAGGATAGGACAGCTAGGTCCAAGGTGTAGGTTCTATGGATGATGGTTTGCAGAACTGGACTGGTTGATTAACTTAACATCTTTGTAAAGAGAGGGACTGTTTATCACTCATCTTTATGCTTCCTCCCCCAATGTGCCTGACAGTTTTTCTTACACCTGACAAATAATCAATGAAAAGATTTTAAGTGAGCATAAGTACATATTTTATATGTCATTCTATTTTCATAAATTTTGAAATATGTTATGCATTTTGCTGGGGCAAGATAAAGGTCAGAAATGTAACTTCATAAGTTAATGCCATTCCTGCATTTTCAACATAATCAGGCTCTTGGTTTCTGCAGAAGTATTTTAATAATTATATGCTAGAAGTACAAGACAGCTTCCAGAATGAACAGATGCATTATAACTATAAAAACATCAAAGCTTTTGAATTATGCACTTAAAAAGAAAGTAACTTTTCCATGAAGGTGGTAGGTTCTGAAAACTGCCATTAAATGCTGAGTTGGACTGACTAGGAGTACTTTTGAAAATGGTAATCCTCCAGCAGCCCTTCTGGAAATCCAGCTTTCATTATCTTATTTCCTATGACCACCCCCTCCCATATACAAATACTCAAGAGCTACTTTGTCTTCCAGAACATTCTAGAATTATTGCTATGATATCCTAAAAAGTACTGTTTGCTTCAGCCAACCTCAGTTCTTGGCAGTACATTCTGAAAAAACATAGTAAAAGTAATCTTCTATGAATAATAAGTAAAGGTCTTTAAATGTTCATTTAGTTCCAAGGATTCTTAAAAAAATCTAAAAAGACATTGAAACTTGTATTTCTAAAGTAGAACTTGAACCTTCCAGGTGAATTTGTGAAAGCTTTTCTTTTAAACTTTGACTCTCCCAGGTACAGACTGAAAAGCAGATAAGCTGAGAAGTCTGCTTCATTGATTCTCATTAAATGAGGGTCTTCTCCAGTTAAAACCAAATGGGTCCATTTTGCTTCAATAGCACAAATCAGCCACCATCTAGTCAACACAGTACTGTGAAAAACTACTCCACCTGTGTCTTCATGTGTTTTTTATTTTGTGGCCTATGACTATCTCATTCTTGATGGAAAGGACCAGGTGCTTTGTGAGCAATGAGATTTGCACTGGATAGAGCAGAATCCCCTCACGTCACCTGCCATTAGTCCTCTCTTATTTTTAAATAGTGTATCATCTCTTCCCTCGGCAAATTTGCTTCTGTCTATATTCCACCATATGCTGTTTAAAAATAAAACAACAAAACAAGGATCCTTCAATTCTCAAAACTTGTAGGACAGATAAGAGAAATAAAAGGAAAGGAAAGTTGCTTAACACTAGTTCTTTGGCCTCATATTATTATATTTTTTTGAGACATGGTCTTGCTTTTTGTACTCCAGGCTAGTCCTGAGCTCAACCTTGAACTCACAGCAATCCTCCTGCCTCTGCGCCCAGGCCTGAGCCACCATGCCTGGCAACCTCATATTTTCATAACAACGAAAAGACACATTCGAATGTTAGTTTAACTATTTTTAAGATACAAAGAAAGTTTGCTGTTTAGATTAGCACAGTTGTAATAGGAAATATATCTCTACATTTTTTTCCTTTTTTTCTGAGACAGTGCCTCGCTTTGTAGTTCAGCCTGGCCCTGACCTCAGCAAACTTTCTGCCTCTGCCTCCCGAGTACTGGGATTACAGGCATGAGCCACCACACTGGCACTGTGGTATGTGGTGCTGATTACAAGTAGACATGTCACCATGTCTGGCAATGTTGCATGTAGTTACCCAGGATCAAACCTGGACCTTGCACTTGCGAGGCAGGTGCCAGAACCACTGAGCTAAATCCCCGGCCCTCTACATTTTCTTAAGTGGGATAAAACTATGTAATTTCCAGTTTATGTAAATACTTACTTAATTATATCCTTTGAACATATCAATAAAATGATTCTAATTTCCTTCTTAGGCAGGAGGCATAGCTCAGTGTACAGCACTTTTCGACTTTGCATGAGTGTCTCCAGCAGCACAGAAACAATTCTTTCTTGTAACATTAATCCATGAAGAATATAATTAATATGACAATTTATATTTTGGCATCTTAAATACACAGGCAGAAACATTACCTTTTTGAGGGGCAAGATCCACAGCGCTACTTCATGCTCTATCCTTCAGCAATGGTCTTGGGGTAAGACAGAAGAAATAAAGATAAATGGAAAGGAGACCAGGAAATTTAATTCAAAAGGTCCTCTTAAGAAAACTGCAGCTTTAAGATACCATAAAAATTAACCACAGTTACAATGTGTTTCACTCCTTGATCTGTTTTTCTTCCTTCTCTCAGGCTCCTCACTTAACTCCCAAGAGCCTTAAAGATTCCATAAAACCGTGTTAGTTAATGCTTACTAGAGTCAGATGTAGAAGACAGCAAGACAACTGTCTGCGGGCTGGAGACCCAAAGGATCCAGTCAAGGACTTGAAGTCCAGGGCAAAGTCCCAAGGTTTCATGAGAGTTCACTACAGGAAGCCCTACCATCCCATCCACAATGGTGACAGAAGGTAATCTGCGCTGGAAAGGCCCATGAGCCAGCGCCGGAAGCAAAAGTATCTGTGCCCGAAGCTGAAGGATCAGAGTCAGAAGGCCCAGGAATCTATACAGGAAGCCAGAAGATGAGGTCCAAGACGAAGAGCAAGACTGAAACTCCTCCAAAGAAGGAAAGCAGCCATTGCTCCTTCAAAGAAAAACTGCCAAATCTCTTCTGAGGAAAAACAGCCATGACGAAGCTCCTTGAAGGAAGATCAGTTGAAATTCTCCCCTCATACTATGCCAAAAACAATCCTCCTTAAGTGGGTCTCCCACACCCAGAGCTAACTCAATTCAGCTGGGCCTTCCCCACACAAATCTATAATTAGTTAACCACCACAAAGCCTAAACTGGGCTCATACTTTTCTTCCAGTACTATAAATCCACAAATTCCATTGATTTCTATTGCCATGGAAGCAGAATTATTAGTTAGATACTACATCTTTTAACTTCAAACACATGCAAAAGGTGTACATTTTAACGTAGCCCACTGGTGGATAACCTGACAGATACTAGGAATACACATCCTACATCATCTGACTTGAAGATACCCCAAACCGTATAAATACTTCCAACCCCAGATCATAGTGCATTTCACTCTTGAGTACCTGCAATGAAAATCTAGGGCTGGAAAAATACTTTGGGAACACATTAGCTTAGTAAATCTGCATATACTTATCACCAACATGTCTTGAAATGCTTTCCTACGATAAAAGTGACAAACCTACCCCATGGTAGGAGATTTCTGTGTCCTCTTTGGCAGGACCTATTTTCCCAGGTTTTGGGAACCTGCACAAGTGATTCCTACATATACAAACTCTAAAATTTTAGACAAAGTGTCAGAATCACAAATATGGTTTAGAAGTTTAAACCTACTGGCCATTTCACAACATGGGCTTCTACTGGACCACACTCACCTACTGAACAGGAGCCTTTGTACGGGTAGAGGGAAGGAGAGCAAACTTTGTAACTCTCTTTATAATCCACTGAGATTATGGTGATATGGACAAAATGTAAAAGATCTGTGAGAGGAGAAGGAATCTAAGGAACAGTTGTGGTATTTTTCCAACAGCAATCAACAAATATTGGAAAATTGTCTGCAGTGCTTTCAGACATTTTTAGTTGTATGCTACTGTCAAGTTTTTGATACACAATTTTGCCTTGGCTTCGATGACACATACTGTTCCAATTTTCCTCCTGTTTTACTAGATTCCTCTTCTCAGTCTCCTTTGCTAGTCCCCCTCTTCAACCTAAACATGGGGATATCTTATGGCTACACCTCAGCCTTCTTTTCTTCTCCTTCTGCTCTTTTCTTTGTTACTTCCATCCAGGACCTTTCTTGAAACACTACATAAAAGCCAATGTTACCCCAGAGTATGTGTCCAGTCGCAAATTTTCATTGTAAATTCTGGCTCCTGTCCCAAAGCCCAACTGGCATCTTCTCACACATACCTGAAAAAGAATTTCAAACATAGCATGTTCAAAAGGGAGCCATTGACTTTTTTCCTCACCTCTACCTCTTTTAGTCTTCCTCCATCTCAGTTAATGGTCCTACTATCCACTCAGGTTCTCAAGACATAAATATCCAATCCATTGGCATTTCCTACTGATTTTACTTCCAAATATGCCTCTGCCGCCTGGACTACTACAACAATAGCAGTATAGCTGACCAGCCTGTCCTCTTCCTCTTTGATCCTTTCCAACTCCCCATTCACTACAGCAAGAAGATTCCTTTAAATTGTGCATCAAGCCGATCACCTTCTTAGTCCCCATTTTTGAATGACTTCCCAGTGGCTCCACAGTGCATTTAGAAAAAGTTTGAATTTCTTCCCTAATGTGGCCTTGTTTTGTCTTACTCTCATCTTTCTCCACAACTGTTCTGTAAACAGACACCACTCACATTTGCCATTTCTACGCTAACCATCCACACCAGTCCGTCCCCCTTTCAAACCCTTCCATTGCCTGCTCTCTGTCTCTTCCTAGAATATATTTCTATAGCTTTTTGCATGGTTAATTCATTCTCATTCTTCAAGTCTGAGCCTTAGCATTACTACCAGGAGGCTTCACTGGTATTCACCTTACAACACTGGCCCCTGCCATACTCCATTTCAACCTTTTGCACTAATCACAGAACCAGCTGCCCTCTGTCTCCTCTCTCTGCATCCTAAAAGGCCCCTCTGGGATCCTTCTATCAGAAGAATCTCTATAATCAGCCCTGCGCAGCTAAGGACTCTCTCTAATTAGTATATTTTTTGAGAAAATAAAAAGATTACCACATAGTTTTAGTTTCTATTTCCTTTAGAACATTTCCAAGTAATTCAACAAAGCCAAAAAAAAAATCACTCATGAAATTTCTTCTCTTATTAAAAAATTTAAATAGAAATAGAAAAATTATCCAATTCATTTCTAATTAAATAGGATAATAAGGCCCCTAAAGGATCATTTGTCACAAAGTCATATTCAAGATCCTGAAAATATTGCATCCTTGCAACCACCCACCATAAAAATAGGACATGTTTGTTGACAGCATTGTCTGATGAATGTCATTGCTATTATTCCCTTTGAATAATTCAAAAGTATATCTGCATCTCGAAACAAAGACTCCAAATGATGATACAATGTAAATTAGCTAATTTTAAAAACAATGAGAAAATATTTAATAAAGAAATTCGCAATTAGTATGGTAATTTCAAGATACTGTAGCAAAACTGCAATGGATATATATTATTTCTCAACAAATCTATCAAATTTTCTTAGAATGGGCTTGCTTACTTCCCCTTACAAACCTACTATGTAAAGATGTAAGTTCAGTACAAATATTTTCGTGCTAAAATTTTTAAATTCTCAGCCTGGGGATTTAGCTCAGTGGTTCCAGTGTCCGCCTTACAAATGCAAGGGCCAGGGTTCAATCCCCGATAACCACATACAATGCCAGGCATGGTGACTCACATCTACCAGCAATGAGTACCACATACCATAATGCCAGGCATGGTGGCTCATGCCTGTAATCCCACCACTCAGGAGGCAAAGGCAGGAGCATTGCTGAATTCAAGGCTGAGTTCAGGACCAGCCTGGACTAGAAAGTGAGATCCTGTCTCAAATAACTAAAAAATAAAATAAAATAAATTTAAAAATCTTGTCCAATTGGGCTAATTTAACACCTAGTATGTACATACTAGGAAGCCAATAGGTACATACCATAGTAATGACTCTGATTCAGCAAATATCTATTGAGTGCACACTATGTGCAAAGCAATATGCTAGTTACTAGAGAATAGTAAAAGAAAAAGCAATAAAGTTTAAAAAGTGAGACAATGAATTTTAGAAATAGGCCCCTAGATTCTGATCTTGATTTCACCATTTGGTAGCTGAATGATTTTGTCAAGTTATTTAACCTCTCTCAGCTTCATTTATTTTATCTATAAAACTGTAAGTATTACCTGCCTCCTGGGGTAGTTTAAAGAAACAAATGAGTTCATACATGTAGAAGAATTAGCACAGTGCCTGCTAAATCATAAATACTCCAAAATACTTTTTCAGACTATCATAATGATTGCTATTATATAGTCCTGATCTTCAAGAGTCTAGAATATAGTAAGGAACACAAACCTAAGTATAATTATGAAATAATAGGACAATGAACATGACATCCATATTAGTCATTTCACCATCAGTTGTACAAAGTATCTGACACCCACAAACTAAGGGAGGAGAGAGGATTATTTGATCCATGGTTTCAGAGGGTTCAGTCCATGGTCATCTAGCTCCAAGGCAGAAATGGCATGAAAGAAAAGTCTGGTGGAAGAAAGTTCCTTGACCCCTGGTATCTACAAAGCAGAAAGATAGAAAGAAACAGACAGAAAGACATACCCTCCAAAAGTACACCCCCAGTGACCTACCTTCAACCAAGCCTCACTTCCTAACTATGTTCAGCTATAACCTAATCAATGGATTAACCCATTGATCAGTATAATGATTCCCCATCACCTTTTATAAGCCCCACATCTGAACACTTGAGAAATTAGGGAACATTTTAGGCTAAAACCTTAATGAGAAGGAGATTAGAAAATGGCCAGCCAACTGCACAAGTGGGCATGATCTGTCATTCACAGAAATCTGGGACACATGTGTCAAAACCCTGAAACCAGTACCAGTCAGAAATGCTATCGTCAATTCTTCTGACAGAAAATCAAGCAGGCTTCTGATAAGATAGCTTAGATCTAATGTTAGAGTGGATGATACAAAAGATGCAGCCATTAACCTCGTGGCCACTGTGAGCTCTTTATAAGTGGCCTGCTCTCATTCATGCAGAATGTACTTCTTTCCCTACTCTAATTCACCCTCACACACATTCTGCCGAAGATATTTCTCTTCCTATCTTTAATAAATGTAAAACTTCATTACTTTTTTAATGTACCTTGACCAGTTCTTTATTCAGGACAGCAAGCACCTGGCTCTGAAAGTACCAAAGCACCCCAGAAACCTGGCAATAATAACATCACCTATCAATGTTTTAGATGAGTCAATTCAAGCTCCAAGTTTATGAACTATTTTTATTCCCAAGATGACTTTGTCACACCCTAAAATCTTGATTCTGTTTCCACACAGAAATTAGTTTGCTATCTTAGATTGATTTGAACAATCTAGTTTTGGAATGAAATTTAATTTGGTCAGCCTATGAATTAAAAGATTATCATTTTTGCAATCTCTTAAAAAAATAAGGTAGTTAGTGTTCCTTTGTTGGCGATCTTCTATGTGCTCTTCTAGAACTCCTATGAAATTACCAATAAATATCATGTAATTCTTAAATTAGAAATATTATTACTAAAGTCTAACTTTAATTACATCTTCAACATGTAAGAAGGTATTGTTAAACTTCTTTGGCAGAAGGACAAATTAAATAAATGAGTGACATGGTTAAATTAAAAAGAGCTGGAACTTTTCAAAGAAGCATTTTGGTGTGAGTCATACTGCTCTAGGAGCTGGCCACAAGCAAACTCTTTTTCTCAAGATTTGCTTCCAGGCAAGTCTTGTGTCCAGTAGGAAAATTATCTGGGTGATTCATTTCAGCAAATATCTATAAAATATTCTTATGTGTTGAATGCTATAGATGCCAGACCTAGATAAGACACGATTCTTTCATGCAAGATATTCCCAAACTAATGGGTAAACTGCTTTTTCATTTATTTATTCTAAAATGAAGATTACTTCATCACATTTATCAACTCTAAAGTTGGGAAGTATCTTTCAATCAATGACAATTTCTACCTGCTATGAGCTAAGAGGTATTCATGATGTAGTTGCTAATGCCTGCATGACTTATTTATTGCTATGCAACAAATTGCTCCACAACCTAGTGAGTGAAGACAACAATATTTATCATATAAAAGTTTTTATAGATCAGGAGCTCAGGCATGGCTCAGCTGTGACTTCTGGATCCAGAACTCCCACAGGATTCATTTGAGGTGTTTTCTGGAGGTATTATTATCTCTTCCAAGCTCATTCAAGTGACTGTTGGGATGCTTACTCTGATGGATGAAGGCCTTGGTTCCTCATGAGCTGTTAGCCAGGGATGCTCCCTCTATTCCTTGCCTAGAGGAATCTATAGATTAGCTCATGATGTGACACACTTTTTGAAGCAAATATTTGTTGGTACATTTTAAATAAACTTAGTGGTAACATTCATCACAGGTACATTTGTACCTGTACATAATGTATCTTGCTTCTTCTTTTTTCCCCTTCCTTCTCCTCCCTCCAATCCTCTTCCCTTCCTTATTTACAAAAGCTGTGTTTTCATATTTTCCCTCCCACTCCCTTTTTTTTTCTTGTTGTGACATCTAGTTTTACTAGAGTGAGAAAATGAGAGGGGGCGAGAGAGAGAGAGAATGTCAGTCAAAAAGTTATAGATTTTCACAATCTAACTTTGAAATGTTATCTCATTATTTTGCCAAATTCTATCTACTACAAGCAAGTCATTTGGGGCAGCCCATACACAAGGGGACCTTTATACAAGAAATTATCAGGAAGAACAATGATTAGAACTCATTTTAGAAGTTGTCTGTCATAGTTGGCTACTATTATGGAGCTTAGTTTATTCCTACAACATGACTGGGACACAGCAACCCCTAAGTATTTCAGTCAATAAACCATTTAAGAACAATCTGAGAGG
>PVIR01009951.1:34252-51701 GCA_004026965.1 Petromus typicus
GGTTCAGGCTGGCCCTGAGCTCAGCCTCAAACTCACATCACAATCCTCCTGCCTCTGCCTCCCGAGTGCTGGGATAACAGGCGTGAGCCACCACGCCCGGCACTGTGGTATGTGGTACTGGTTGCTGCTGGGTGTGGGTCTCCACACCCAGTATTGTTATGTGGTTACCGGGGAATCGAACCCGGGCCCTTGCGCTTGCGAGACAGGCGCCGGCGCCGGAACCACTGAGCTAACTCCCCGGCCCCATCCATCACTTTCTTTTTAAACATAAGATTTGAATTTTTTTCTTGGTTGTAAAGTTCCATCCTGATAGAAAATTCTGGAAATACACAAAATATGAAAGAGTGCCCTGTTTTGAAATAATAACTATTAGCTTTATTCCTGCTAGCTTTTTAAAAATACATCTATGTTGGGGGCTGGGAAGTTAGCTCAGTGGTTCTGGCGCCTGTCTTGCAAGTGCAAGGACCCGGGTTCGATTCCCCGGTAACCACATACCATACTGGGTGTGGAGACTCACCCCAGCGGCAACCAGTACCACATACCACAGTGCCGGGCGTGGTAGCTCACGCCTGTAATCCCAGCACTCAGGAGGCAGAGGCAGGAGGATTGCTGTGATGTGAGTTGGAGGCTGAGCTCAGGGCCAGCCTGAACCAGAAAGCGAGACCCTGTCTCGAAAAACCTTTAAAAAAAAATACATCTATGTTTTCCTATGTAGTCAATAAAATTAGGCTTATACTTGGAATAAAATTCTATTTCTCAGGCTTTCGTTTAATAGCATATTATCAGAATGTCATCATGTTGTAGAATTCATTTATTCTTTCATCCAGTTATTTTTCATTCCCTTACAAATGAATTTTTTACTAGTGTGTGTTTGTCATACTGAAGATTTGTGAGCACTTAGGACATGCCAAGTACTGTTCTCTCATAGGAGACATAGCAGAGAACAGAAGGAAAATAAAATCTTGCCTTTTTAAGGCTTTTCTAAAGAGGAACAACAAGCAATGAGCAAATGAATAAGCATAATACCCTGCGTGTAAAGCAGTGATGAGCAAAGCAGTGGGGGGGAAAGACACAACAGGGGAAAAGAGCAGTAATGTGTGTGTTTGGGAGGCAGAGGCTGCAATTTTAGGAAGCGCTCAGAATCGCCTCTGGCCAGCCAAAGTTTAAAGGGAGTGGAAAGCTGTGCCACAGATGAGAGCAGATAGTGCCTGAAGAAGAGAACTAGCCTTGAGGCATGGAGCTCTGATGGCAGGTGAGAGACCGTCCTGAAAGCCTGGCGTCCAGGAACAAAATTCCATCTACCTAGATATGGGGATTGGAGAAGGGGAGCCTGATTCCATGTTGTGGGCAAACCCGAACATAAGAGGCCCTGTTGGGAGACCAAGCCTGCATCTAATTTCAAATTTAAAACAATAAGACTAATCACAAGAGTGTCATTTTATTGGAACCTAAATTTGATAAGTAGAAAACAAAAGTATGAGTTCAAACTAATCAGAAGTATCTAACTTCTTGGAAAATGAAAAATATTTTTGAAAAGCTGGATCAAAAAAACCCAAACAAACAGTTCTTTAGATAATTGAAAACCAAGATAATCGAAATCTACAGCGTGAGAGGAGTCTTCAAAATGAGTGCTCACAAGGAAGAGAAGGAGTGCAGCAAATTCCAAGCCACAACAGTCGCCCATGTTTGGTTGTCTTCTCCTTCTTCTTCTTCTTCTCCTTCTTCTTCTCCTTCTTCTTCTTCTTCTCCTTCTTCTTCTTCTTCTCCTTCTTCTTCTTCTTCTTCTCCTTCTTCTTCTTCTTCTTCCTCTTCTTCTTCTTCTCCTCCTCCTCCTCCTCCTCCTCCTCCTTCTCCTTCTCCTTCTCCTCCTCTTCCTCCTCCTCCTTCTTTTTGAGACAGGGTCTCACTTTTATAGTTCAAACTGGCCCTGAGCTCAGCCTTGAACTCACAGAAATCCTCCCGCCTCTGCCTCCTGAGTGCTAGGATTACAGTCGTGAGCCACCACACCCAGCACTGTGGTATGTGGTACTGATTGCTTGATGGGCATGAGTCTCCACGCCCAGCAATGTTGTATGTAGTTACTGGGGATTAAACCTGCGAGGAAGCACTGAGCTAAATCCCCAGCCCTGTTGATTGGTTTTCTGAGACAAGGTCTCTCTACACAGTTCAGTCTGCTCTTGAATTCATTATGTAGCTCAAGTGGGCCTCGAACTAGTAGTGATCTTCCTGCCTCAGCCTCCGGCATGCTGGGGCCTCACCAGGCCTGCACCGCCACACCCAACATGGGATTTCAAACTGGAAGAAATATTTCAGTACCAATGAGCACTGAGAGCCAGTTAGCTAATTTTTAATCCAGAATTTGTGAGTGCTAGGCAAGCACTCTGTCACTGGGCTACATCCCCAGCTCTCTATTAAGAAAGCAAAAAGTCTTTCTCTTATGTACCAGTTCATACAATATAAAATTTAAAATTTTAAAGTAGATAACACCTACATTGCTTTCCAGGACACTTCCCTCTAATTTTACTAAAGCTTACAGTGTCATATCGTGCTTTGGAAATCAATGTAAATATTCTCTAATTAAATGGAATCGTTGCTGCTGCGTTGTTTTGATTGACCTCTTCCTCCTCCTATCCCTTTTTCCATTATACTTGGAGTGGGTGAGGACAGGAACTCCATTTCCAGAGTTCTTTGGAAATTACAAGGTACATTTGTTGTCTGACCGAGATATTTCCCCCTGAGTCTTCGCACTGTGCTACCCCGCACTTTGCGTTGAGAATCGCAATTGTTACTTCATTACTTGATTCTTTTCATTGGTGTTTTATTTGTTAAGGATGCACAGTGACTTCCCCAGACATTTTCATGAGAGAAAACTTCCTCAATCAGTTCTGGAAATGGCAAAATACTCATTAAATATCTTTGCCACTTCAAAGCCTTCAAAACTAATTAAGTTTCTCTCAATATATTATCCCCATTCACACAACCAACCTCTCCAAAATGAACAAGAATGCATTTTTAGGCATATCTGTTCTTTTGGTTTCATACCATTTTGTTATCTTTGGACTGACTGCAAAGACGGTATTCTGACATTCTAGTTCATTCTGACGTTTCTTTTTTAATTCAAACCCATGTGTGTGATTATATAGTGTGAACATATGCAAATTAGAGGCTTTATGTCTTTGTACAAACAGTAATTACTTCATTTTTCCCTAATTCAGCCTGAAAACTGTTCATGTATGTCTTTTAATGATTGTGCTATGCCTAAACTCTTATTTTCAATATATAAAAATATGTGGAATTATATGATCCTATTGTTATGGTTTGTATTTATTTAGTTGTCCCCCTAAAGTCTCATGTGCTCATAGGAGGGGCTGTTGGGAGGTGACTGGATCATGGGTGTGTGATACTGGATTAGTCTACTGATGACTTTATAGCTGGGTGTGATGTTGGGAGGGAAGCCTGCTGGGAGGAGATGAGTCACTGTGGGTGTGGCCTGGCAGGGTCTGTCTCTCTCCTCTTCCCTTGATTCCTCTCTGCTTCCTGCCTGCCGTGCTATGAACTGCTTCTTCTCTGCCATGCCACTCTGCCTTGGAGTCAGATAATTCTGGACCAAAACCTCTACAAACTGCAAGCTAAAATAAATCTCTCTTCCCTAGAGTTGTGAGTATCAGGTATTATGTGTCAGTGATGAAAAAGTAACTATCCCAAAACAGGGGCAACTCCAAAACAGGAAACCCAAGACATTATTAAAACACTGACTGCTTTAAAAAGTAATATCTAAATGAGAAGTCCTTCCACTTATAGTATCAGGAAGTGCCTGACAAGAGCTTTGAAGCACAACATAAAGTAAAAGTACAGAAAAGGCACATGTAACATTATTTATTAGGGAGCTTAGTCCAGGAAAAGAAAAGGTGAGGCATTGTGACAGAAAGGGCAGAAATGAGTGATGCAGGTGCTTTATCAAGCAGGCTATTCCTCTCAATCAAGCACTAATGAATGCTCCATCTCTCAGGGCAACTTCAGAGGGATCATTTGGGGACACAAACAGAGAAGAATTCCTTCACATGGCTCGATGTTTCCCATTGCTCAAATTTGGCCTATGAAAGTTACCCTCCCCAGACTTTCAGGCTGCGTGTATGGGGGCACCATGCATGCATCTTGGCCCCATGTCTCATTGTATCTCACTCCAGTATCAAAGGGAAAGTCTCAGGAAGCAGTTAAGGAGTGCGTTAGGCATATCGTAAGAGGTTTTCAGGTTATGTCAATGAAAATCTGATCGATATAACAGCTATCAAGAGGACCAAGACTTCTGAGGCCCTGGAGACAGTTGAGATGGAAAGGATCAGAAATGGCACATAAGGGCCAGAGATTTAGCTCAGTGACACTACCACCTGCCTTGCAAGTGCGAGGTCATGAGTTTGATTCTTGTTACCACAAAAAAAAAAAAAAAAAAAAAAAAGCACCAAAGAAAACACCAGCTTGATCAGCCTCAGTCTCCCATGGATAATGTGACTTTTCTTTTAGACAGAACTGAATGTATTTTTTTAAGCCAAAAAATGAGACGTAAGAAATGTCTGATAATATAGGAATGCTCCACAGAAAAGCATAGTAGATTCCCAACGTTTAGTTTCCATTTAATAACACAGCATGGAATTTCTGGAGGAGACAGTTGCTAAAGAAGATTTTGGCTATGCCACCAAGGTCTTTTTAAAAACTCTTCGGAACAACGATAGTCTTTGTTTCTGCTGTGGGTGCACCTAGATCTTACTGTCAATCCAGGCCAAAAATAATATGCGTATGTTTACAGAATAGCCTTCTCAATATAAAAGAAGAAGGCATTTCTTTGTGTGTGTGTGTGTGTGTGTGTGTGTGTGTGTGTGTGTGTTTCCCTTTATGCCAATTGAGTAAGAAAAAGATTATGTTTACCAATCCCATCCCACCCCAAAGGATAAAGCATTGTATTTTGTAATAAAACAGAGTAATCACAGACTCAGAAGCATCATGCCATCTGTTTTCACAAGGTGAAAAAATAGCTTGCTACACTACCACAGAAGAGATGTGGGCGCATCTCCCCTTGCAATAACAGGCCAGCAAGACAGAATCGGGCCAGGTAGGCTGAACTGCAGAGGGTGAAAAAAGAAAGACAACTTTCATATTGTTAATAGCAAAATCATCTGACCTGCAGGATCCACTCCAATATTTAGATACTAGAGGATTAGCCTCAAACAGAAAGGAAGTTTCTATTTGAAATGGTGCCTGGAGTCTGACTTGGGCAGCCAAGGGTAGGTGCAATGTCACCACCATTGTCCTTTCCTGCATCACCACCTGGAGGTGACAGTGTCACTGCAAGGCATCTCTTTCAGCCCTTTCCATGTCCAGTGGAGGTGAACAATAGCTCTCCATTGCAGAGAGAAAAGGCAGCCTCCTGTTTAGTGCCTCTAACTGTGAGGAGTCAAGACAGAGACAGAGAGAGAAGTGCCTTGATGAGCAGGGCACAGAGGAATGCAAATGACATTTTTTTTCAAAGATCCTTAACATTTTGGAAAAATCTAGGTATTCAAACTTGTTAAGAAATCACCAAAGTGAATTCCACCCAACATATGTTGACATATCTTGATTTTTAAAAACTTTTTCACCAGTGCATGTTTGTACTACACACTGATTACATTCATTTGGGGGGTTAGTTGTACATAACACATCTTCATTTTTTTTCAAGCCACCTTCCTCTCCTCTCCCTCCACCCTCCCCCTGCCTCTTGGTCTACTTCCCTTTCAAAACAAAGTTCTATGTTTATGCTTAAATATACTTTTTAATTTCCTTTTGTGTTATCCTTGAATTAAAAACAGAGAAAAAACGCATTCAAGTCCCACATCTTGGCTTCAAAAGCCAATGTAATTTTCATTTATGTTTGGGACTTCCTTTTTCACCCTGTTTGAACCTTTGAGTCGAATATGGAAAGGAATATGAAAGAACTATTTTACATCCAAGTGAATTCATGAATTCCATTCGGACTGTCACAAACCCCAAGGAAGCCTGACTCCATGACTGTCATGCACATCTTGGTTGTGCTCTACCCGCTTAGTCCCGCCTCTTCCTGTCATTTACTTCTGCTGAGAGTCTGTCCATGAATGCATTTCCATAGTATCCTTTAAAACCAAGGTCAGCTTAGCTTATTTGGAACTCTTCCTCCCCGCACTTGAAGCTTTTTTTTTTTTTCATCTTTATTGGTACATTATGAATACACATCATTATTGCATCCAACAATGAGAATTTGTACCACAATATGACATGACTTGATTCTCATTTTTCCCCTTTCCCCCTACCCTGCAACCCCCACCCCCTATATACATAATCTTTGTTTCCTTTTTTTTCTTTATTATTATCATACTGAAGCTTTTTTTTAGATCACTATGATACAGGGGAAGCAAACCTTGCTCTCCACTTGTTAGATACTTGAAACACAGGTTCGTGTTCCCTAAAACTGAAGAATGAACTTTAGGAATGAAGTTAAGAGTAGGAAAAGACTCTATTAAGAAAGAAAGCTTTTGCCTAAGAGAGGCAAAAGGGGGACCCAAAAATGGGAGACACATCCAACTCACTTCCCAGTGGGCTTTTATGCTGCAAAGCCACAAGGTAACACAGATTTAACGTGGGACAAAATTACAGCCAACCATTAACATTGCAAATACAGTAACTTAGTTAACACTGGTACACTGAGAAATCACAAAATGGACAAAACCATGATCACCCAATAAGATTACAACAAGTGTAATTGCTCAAGTGACATTGTTTAAATGGGGATACAATGAGTAATCAAGTCACTTAATGAGTATACAGGAATTTTAGTCAGGTCTTTTCGGTTAAAGTTCTGGCCCTCCACTCAGTGGGACTGGCACCTATTCAGCATATCAAGCACTACTGTTTGTCCTAGGGAGACCGGTACTTTCCTCGGAATATCAGTCACTGTTGTTTATCCTACATGGGTTGGGGGTAGTTTTCTCCTCCAGCAACGCTAACCTCCAAGTTATCTTATTTGTGAACTTCAGGGCCGCCCTATATAACTGCCTGTAAACTGTCCAGCTAGCTTTTATTTTTACCCATCACAACTATGGATATCATAGATCAACTGCTATGTTCTGAATGTTTGGGTGTTGGAACCAATTCCCCAGTGACAACATTAAGAAGTGAGGTTCTTAGATTCTTAGGGTGTTGTTATGAGTAAATGTAACTAGTACTCATATAAGAAAGGATGCAAAGGTTCTTCCAGGTCCCCCACCACGCGAGGCTCAGGCAGTGCACTGGGTATGTGGCACAGAGCAAACCCTTTTCACGCACTTCGTCTGGGACTTTTCAGCTTCCAGAATTGTAAGCAGTAAACTTTTTCTGTTGACAAATTACCCAAATGTAAAGCCATGTTGGCAAACCTATGGTATGTGTGCTGCAGTGGTCTGTTTACTACAGTATCTGTTAGAACACCCTGAACAGACTAGTCACCAACCTTTGCGTAATATTATGAATAATAGCTAACATAAATGAGGCACTATTGTAAGTGCATTTTGGAGACTATCTCACAGAACATATGATCCTATGCAGTAGGATTTTACAGATGAAGAAACCAAGGCACCGTGAGGTGGAATAGCTATCCCACAGAGGCTCGGTATAATTACTTCTCCAAGGGTACCATCCTGCCAGTGCTTTGGTCTGTATGCCTCAGTTTTTCTTCTACATTTTATTGTGAAAAAAAATATTAGTCATATAAAGATGTTGAAAGACTACTAGGTAGTGGATACCTATATATCCACTCCCTAATACTTCATTTATTATACTTTGTTTTATTTATTACATAGCAATTATTAATCTACCTTTTGGTTCAGCTTACAGGAAGTTTTATTGAGCACGGCATCTACAACCCCCACTTTTTAAGTATGGATATCATTAACTTGTCTCTCAAATTCTAGAGTTAGAAGTAAATACTAGAATGAAAAGATCAATAGTGCTACTCTCTCTATAAACTAGCGTCAACTAAGTAGTATACCTGCTGTTTATTTAACATTGTACATAAAAAACTAAAGGCTACTATTCCTCAACATGTGGTACCTTCCAAAGTTACCCAATCATGTTCAGCATTCTTGGGACCTTGTTTCTACTGAGGTGAAGGGAAAATACACCTTACTAGTAGGCACACAAATGATAGGCAGGCATACACTTGTAAGCTCAAAATTGATTCCAGGAGACATTTCTGGGCCAAGGAATCATCCTTTTTCCAACTCAGACAGTCATTGAGGTGTTGGGATGTTCTTGGATTTAGATGAGACACACAGCAAGGTACCAAGAGGAGTGTCTGGGGAGAATACCAGTTAGTAGGAATGAAGCCAGCAGTAAAGGAAGGTTGAGGATTTGTCTGAGAAAAACAAGCTGTAGGTAGTCCATTGTGAATCACATCACACTGATTTTTGTTCTCTAAGTGGCTTCATAAGAAAACAAAACATGAATTTGATATGATTGATATTTAATTTTCCAATAAGACATTGAGCTTGTTTTAATTACAATCTGATTTAATTACAATCTGATTTAGACAGCAATACTTCATTTTGGAAAAAGTCATATAAAAAAGACAAGTAAAATTCTTCCTGAAATTTAAGTCCTCTTGAAATTCAAATGTACAACAATAATATGTGACAGACATTTTCAGTGCATTAGTTTTTATTGCTGAGAACAATATACTAAAGAGTCTTGATTCTAAGCATTTTCTAAAACATTTAAGGAAGGCAAAACTTTTCTGTAGAATATAAAAAGCAATTAAAAGAAATATTGAGGCCTGAAGTCTGAGGTTATCTTCATAGCCATAGTATTTAAGGAGACATAGTTTCCTGTCTAACCCATCACTGCAGAGTTTGAGATTAGATCAACTCTATGGCAAATGGATAGACAAGTGGTTTCCAAATAGAGATTTAGCAAACTGAAATGCAGTATACTCACTTAAATTTAGATTTCACATAAACTTGGTCAATTTTTTTCTATAAGTATTTCTCAAATACGAGGTGGAACATATTTATAATATATACATTTATATATAAATATACATATAATGTATATGAAATTCAAATTTAATGGAATTTTTATTTTTCATCTACCAATCCTCTTTCTGGACAGTTTTAGAGGACTTCTAAGAATGTCAAACACTTAAAAATCTCTCTTAAGTTTGAGTCATTTATGCTCAAGTGGGCATACCTTGAGGACATACTCATACATGAAATAAATAGGTCATAGATGTGTAAATACCATATCTTTATTCTGGTATGAGAATCTGAAAATGTAAATGAGTTCTAGAATGCAAGGTAGATATTGTGAAGTAGAAAATATTCAAAGGGAAAAAAGTATAGGGGCAAGTAATAAGGGGAAAGAAAACATATGATGTTTTTTAAAAAAGAAATCATCTGTATATAGGAGGTAGGCTGTTGTACTGTGGGTAGGGAAATGGGTAAAAATGAGAATTAACTCATGTCATATACTAGTACAAATTCCCAATGTTGAGTGTGATCTTGATGTGTACATAAAATGTACCAACAAAGAATTCTATTTTTAAAAATCTCTCCATATGTGATCTTAATTTTTCCTATTGATTATTTATCTTCTTCAAAATACACACTGGCATTTTCCTGAGGTGAGAAAAAGAAAACTAAATTTCAGAATCTTCCTTTAATCCTTAAAAGCAAAGCACAATTCTGTTTCTGATATGGAATTATCTCCAAAACAGATTATTAAGTGAAAAAAAGGAAAGCTCAGAAACACATGTATGTTGGGTCATAAAGCTTATCTCTGGGGATAGGGCTGTATGGGCATGGAGATCACGTCAGAAATCTGCACTTTGTACAACCTGAATTATTTGTCAGGTACCTATATTATCAATTCAAAGATAAATAAACTTAAGTAGTCAAATAAACAATAAAAAATATCCCTGCCCAAGCAACAAAACCTGAAACTCCACAGTGATGAGTTACTGTCTTTTAAAATAGGAAACGATGCTCTTTAAATATCATGGTTATGGAAATAACCTCAAACTTCAGGCTTCAATGTATCTTTTAATTGCTTTTCATAGTCCACAGAAAAGTTTCGCCTTCCCTAAGTTTTTTAGATAACTCTTTGAGCTAAGACTCTTTAGAGTACTGTTCTGAGCAATAAAACACTATAATGTATTGAAAATGTATCTTAAATACTATAACCTTACATTTGAACTTTAAGATGAATTAAATTTCAGGAAGAGGGATGGAGATATAGCTCAGTGGTTCTGGCACCTGTCTTACAAGCGCAAGGGACCGGGGTTCGATCCCCAGTAACCACATACAATACTGGGCATGGAGACTCACCCCAGCAGCAATTAGTACCACATACCACAGTGCTGGGCGTGGTGGCTCACGCCTGTAATCCCAGCACGCGGGAGGCAGAGGCAGGAGGATTGCTGTGATGTGAGTTTGAGGCTGAACTCAGGGCCAGCTGAACCACAAAGCAAGACCCTGTCTCAAAAAAAAAAAAAAAAAAAAAAAAAACACCTAAAAAACAAATAAGTTTTCAGGAGGAACTTTACTTGTTTTTCTTGTACAACTTTTTCCCAAATGAAGTATTGTCTATCCTATTGTAATTAAGCCAAGTTCAAGATCTTATTGCAACATTAAATAACAATCATATAAAATTCATGTTTAGAGAGTTTCAAGAGAATACCAGAATGGTGAACAGCAGAAAAACAGCCTCTCAAAAATTTGTTGTCCAGACAGTGTAATATAGCAATGTGAGGAAGAGAAGAAGGATAGACATGGGTCCCTGGGACCCACCGAGGATATGAAGTAAGAACCAAGGCCCACAAGAAAAATGAAGAGATACTTAACACAAAAGAAGGAGTTGGAAAGCAGCACTTTCTCCCTGAGCCCTTACTCACTATGTGGGAGAGGTGACTGAAACCTGCAAATGGGCAGTGACTACAGGCAACCCCAGAGGCCTCCACAGAGAAATACAGCAGTGGATGCAGGTGACTGCAGTGGTGAGTGAGTTAGTCAGGTTTAAACGTCCCACAGGAGAAGGTGACTACCCACTAGCCATCTGGAAGAAGGGATAACTAAGGTCAGAATACAAAGCAGCTGTGGGCTTGGTCTGTCTAGTGGTTTCCAGTGTCAGGTTGAGGCAGAGCCAAGTTCAAGTCAGCAACAGATCAAGGAGCCAAGTTCAAACCAGCAGAAGGCACACAGTGTTGCAGGTTAAACAAACTGGATCCCAGTGTCACAGCCAGAAATAGAAATAGCAAGTAAATATATGAAAAAATGTCCAACATCACTGGTCATTCAAGAGATGCCAATTTAAACAGGCCTAGATTCTATCTCACTCTCAAAAGAATGTCTATTATCAAGAAATCAACTGATAATAAATGCTGGTGGAACTGTGGCAGAAAAGGAACTCTTCTCCACAGTTGGTGGGAATGTAGACTAGGGTAATTGTTGTGGAAATCCGTGTAGAGATCCCTGAGAAAACTAAAACTATAGTTTGCATTTCACCCACTCATTCCCCTTCTTAATATCTCCCTGAAAGAATTAAAAACAGCATACCACAGTGACATATGTGCACCCATGTTTATGGTGGCAGAATTTGTAGTAGTTAAAGCTTGGAAGCAGCTTAAATGCCCATCAACTGAAGAATGGATAAAGATGTACTTTTTATCCACAATGGAGTACTACTCTCACATAAAGAAGGATGAGCTTGAGACATTTCTAGCTAAATGGGTGGATGTACCTTGAGATCATATTAAGGGAAATAAACTGAACACACATGTTTAAATACTGCATTGTTTCCCTGGTATGAGAAATTAAAAGTGT
Source organism: Petromus typicus (assembly GCA_004026965.1). Taxonomy (NCBI): domain Eukaryota; kingdom Metazoa; phylum Chordata; class Mammalia; order Rodentia; family Petromuridae; genus Petromus; species Petromus typicus. The sequence continues at coordinate 46,111 of PVIR01009951.1, forward strand.
AAATAAGCACCAAAATATATAACAGTTACAGGGAAATGGGAAGAAAATGTTCAGTTGGGAAGGGGAACAATGGAGAGGGAGGGAAAGAAGAAGGTAAGTATCTGAGGGTGATCAATCTGTCAATCTGCCTATAAAGAGCTAAAAGGAAAAAAAACACAAGGGGACTTGCATATTTTAATGTGCACAGGGGGTTGGGAGATCAGTGCCTCAGAGCAAGCAAAGACAAAGACACTCCAAACTAGCCATGATTTATCGGGAACACACAGTAACTGGAGGGAGTATCAGGTGACTAGGCAGGTAGCTGTAATCTTATGTTGATGAGAATCTTAGGTCAACCAGGGCCTTATGTTGATATGAGCAGTAAGCACAGCATTATTCAAGTAGCAGGTGGGACACAATAGCAGGATAATAAAGAAGTTGTCTTTTCTCCCAGATGAAACCTTTCTTCTTCTTTATTACTACTCAGTTCTCGAAGAACCAGGATGTCTTCAGCTGAGGTACTCTTTCTCTTGAACATTATAGTATTGTTGAACCACTGAAGCCTCAACTGTTGACCAGAGCCAAAACAAAATTGCATTTCCACATGCCATAGCCTGCTTACAGACAAGATGGCATTGGATCTTAGATAGCTGTAGTCATACTTTAGTTATGTGATGATTTTTCCCCAAAATTATGTAGAATGGCTCTCAACAGGAAGGATCAAGAGAAAAAAGAGAGCAGAAGGAAAAACTAGAAGTAAAGTTTTTGTAAATAAAGAGAGGAAGAGGGATGGAAGGGAGGGAAGGTGATTGAAAAAAAGAATTAAGATATATGATGTACAAATTGCCTATGAAGAATGTTATCTTTATGTGTATCTAAAATGTGCCAATAAAATGGAAAAAGTTTGTTAATTCCATGTCTTGTTTTCTATGAACCCATTTGGAGAACTAAAAATCGATGCAATGTAATCCAGAATGGGGTAACTAGAATTGTTCTCCCCAAGCTGATTCTCAGCCTTACTAAGTTCACCTCCATAGCGGTGCCTAATATTTGTGGCAATTATTTTCTTAACTTGTTTGATTCCCTGTCCAGCTGTATCAAGTCATTTTAAGAGCTCTGAGAACCTGAAGATAAACCATTTTATAACTGTGCACTGATTGGTTCTACCCTGTTGAAATGTATGTGATATGTTTAAAGTGGAAGCTTTGCTTTCTATAGAGCTGTAGATTTTGTCTGTAGAGTGCTGATTTTTGTTTTGGTATATTTTCTTTCTATATATTTACTCTCTTTGTTCATGACATATTTATCCTCAATATGCACACACGCCTTCAAAGCAAAAGATAGTAAAAAGTCCCTGGTGAATAACAGGTAATACAATGATCTGTATTGATGTTGACTTTCCACTCACATTTTCAGTACAGGCTTTCATTACCAAATCAGTTTGCCAGTTTCTTAGAAAGGGAAGACCAAGTTCATAATCAGATATAATGTTCAATCTAAGAAAAGCCAATGTAACACACACATATCACTAACAACATTTCTGACAAGCTAGAAATACACTAGGTATGCAGTAAACTCAAGAAAACCCAATCAGGAATTAATTCAACTTGTCATCTTATCATCAACATAAAGCTCTATTTCCTGCTCTGAACTTTCAATACTTCTTCCTTCTGAACCATATTTTTCTCTCCTGGTTCACTGTATTTCCTTTTCACACAATCTGGGTATATCCTAATGTCCTGTTTATTTCTTCAAGTCTTTCTCAACTAACAAGAGGACCATTTTTCTGTCCTTCCTTGACCGAACTCACACCTCTCTCTTTATCCATTTATCTCTTCAATAATCATTCATTTAGCATCTATTATAAGGTAGGCATTGTTGAAGATGTGGGCAAAATCTTCTACAGCTCATGTACTATTTTGAGGAAGGGGAGAATAAGGTAAGACCAACAAAAATAACAGGGATAAGGTTACATTTGAGAAGGTGTGGTCTGGAAAGGTTTTCCTGCCTCTCTTCCTGCTCTGTGGATATCTAAATAGGAGAGACAGAAAACACCAAGACATGAGGCCCAAGCATACTGGTTATATTCCAGTGCAGGGAGGATCCTCAGGTGACTGGAGCAGAATGACAAAGAGAGATGAAGTACAAGATGAAGTCAGAAAAGGAGCAAAGCCAAATCATAAAGGCTTGCTGAGTCACGATAAAGCAATTCCAATTTTGCAAATACTACATAACTTTCGATACTTAAAAGGATTCACTAGAGTCCTCAGAGCAGTTATATAAGGCTTTTGCTTCAGAGTAAAGGTTATGATACTTCAAGAGACAGAAAGCGCAGGAAGCACTAGGACTCCAGGGACATTTTGTATGCAAGCTCCTAGGAGCTAAGGGAGGGCAACAGACAAAATGCTGGCCATGACGTAAAGCTGTAAGCCATAGATGGTTTTCTTCTCAGTAGAAAGATAGAGCCTCTCAAGAGGCAACTCCCTTTCTCTTCTCTTCAGCCCTTCTGCAGTGGGGCTATGAATCCCAGCTGTATAGTAGCAGTCATCCTAGGATGAGGAAGATGACACTGTTGAGTTGAGGAGGAAATAGAATAAGAATTGTGAATAAAGTAGTTTTTGCTACAATAGCATATCTGAGTTTCCTACTGTCAAGCTTTTGATTGCAGAAAACCAGCAAGTTTTTCTGTTCAAAGTGTTGTTCTAGGAATTTCTGCAGACTCCAGTGTGTTCCTCACTGGTACAGGTAATACAGAGTCTTTCGGTGTCTTCAAAGAGCACACTTCAAGTCCCTGAGTATAGCAGATGTGGTTTTCATGATCTGGATTTATCTTTGGCCACTTTCTGCTACCCTGAACTTCATGTTTCTGTAATGTCTTAATTTCTAAGAATTTCTATCATGTACCTATTAGTCCAAACCTCAGGACCTTTACATATGAAGCCTCACTCCCTTCTATGCATCGTGAACCTTTTTTCATGTTGTTAACTCCTGCTTACTCTTAAAGAGCATCTCAAGACCTGAACGCCCCTTGCCCACACTCCCTTGCACACCTGCATTGTTAGCCTTGCCATTGAGCACTTTGTGTAATTCTTCTTACTTATGTGTCTACTTCTCTCACTGGGCAGTAAACTCCTAGAGGGACTGGTTCCTCATCATCTTCCAGCAGCCAGCACCATGTATGGCAAGCTCAGGAGATATTCATTGAACCGATCTGAATGAAAGGCAATGTTTCTTCTATGCAACAAGAAGAGTCTCCAATTGTAAGTTACAGGAAAAACCAATCGTGTGGTTCTAGCCATGCTTTTGGACTTGAAAGCACAGTACTATTCAGGAAAAAGCCCATGTGAGTCAGAAATTCAAAGGCAGCATCCCACGTCCCCTAGGGAGAATAGAGATCTCAAGAACATGATTGCTTCTGGTACTGTCCATCAGCAGAGCCCCAAATTTCACACATTGCAGAATGCATTTATGGAGGCACTGTAAATACATCCATCAGGCTAGGCTCAAGTACATTTTCAGATTTTCTCTCCTCTGTTTCTGGTTAAGGTGGGCCAGAAGACAAAGTCTAGTGGAGCTGAGAGCAGAAGAGAAGTCATTGCTTTGGAACTCCCACAGGGCAGCTTTGACCAGCGAACTCATTTTGTTAGCAGCAAGTGCTCCACCTTCACAGAGAGCCTCTTTCAGCTTCTCTGACATGGAAATATGTGCATTTCGCTCTATGGCAAAGCACCCCAGCCTTTTCAAGACACCCACACCAAAACATTTAAGGGCAAGAAGAATCTTAGGAGAGCACATACCTGTAATTCCAGCACTTTGGGAGACTGAGGCAGGAGGCTCCTGAGTTAGAATATAGCCTGGGCAACTTAGTGATTTGGTGAGACTCAAAAATTAAAAAAGGGACCGGGTTGTGTGAATGCCCTGAGTTCTATCAGTCTCCTGTTATGCCAAAGAAGAAAAAGGAGAGAAAAGAAGGAGGAAGAGGAGAAGGAGGAGGAGGAGGAGGAGAGGGGGAAGGGGAAGAGGCAGGAGAAGGGGGTAGGAGGAAGAAGAGAATAAAAAGTAAGAAGAAGAAAAGAAAAAAATAAAGAGAGAGAGAGAAAAGAAAGACAGACAGACAAAGAAAAGAAACTTTTGTGGGGCTCCCATTCATGCTGGAGGGTTCCAACCTCTTCATGATCTACCAAAACTTAACCTCTCTCTTTTCTTCCCAATTGCCTGCCCTAGAGGGACATACAATTACACATACACTTACAAAGACTGACCAGCACTCATGTTTGTGTCAAGTCAGATCTCTATGATAAGTCCCTGAAATATTGTGAAAATGAATTAATTGTGTCAATTTGAGTAAGAAACACCTGACAAAATTGGCTCACCGTAGTTTTGGTATGGCTGACAGGATTTGCTGAAGACAGAAGACCCACCCTAGGGCAGCTTGTCACCAGAATGGTAGAAAAGGGAAATGTTATAACTTATATAATGGTTGAAAGGGGAAATGTTATAACTTCCCAATATTTTTTTCTATACCTAGAGAGTATGGGAAGGGAGATGGAAAAGGTAATTGTCTATATCCAACAACTCTAAGAGGTTAGTAAAGCTGCAGAAAACTCACATGAGGTATCCTGTTTACTATCCATATCCTCAGTCACCTTAGCTCGTGCTCTGCCCAGCTGCCAAAGAGACAGAGAAAGAACTGGTGAATAAGATTTCACACCAGCATAGCTACAGAGAAGCCAAATAAGTATTTCCCATAGGAGATTTTGATGGCTGGAGCCTGATGTCAGAATCCACTTTACAACTTATGTGCTATTCTAAGAATGCTTAAAGGAGGCAGTATCATGATTGCTGAACTGGCAGAAAATTCAGGGAGGTGGTGAGCAAGACAAAAGCATCCTTATTTCACACTAGCACCCCTTTAATTTAGCTCTTTAAAATATTTCAGGGATTACAAACACATGCTGGTGACTTCAAAGGTCACTCTGACTTAACATTTCTTCTTGGAGCATGATGACAGAACCATCAGCCAACGCAAACAGCTAAATTGAAATGTTCTGAATGTAATAAGTGTTGGTCTCACTCTTGTTCATGATACAAATGTGCTCCTATTCATCTTAACAGTTTTCAATTCTGTTTCTTCAAGAGGCCAAAGCAAGAACTTCATCCTCTTCAATTCAATGCTTAGCCCAAGGTTTTCTGGGAATCCTTATAGATATGTTGTGTGAAAATCCAAAGTTTTAAACTATTCAGGGGGGTCCGGGGAGTTAGCTCAGTGGTTCCGGCGCCTGTCTTGCAAGCGCAAGGGCCCGGGTTCGATTCCCCGGTAACCACATAACAATACTGGGTGTAGAGACCCACACCCAGCAGCAACCAGTACCACATACCACAGTGCCAGGCATGGTGGCTCACACCTGTAATCCCAGCACTTGGAAGCAGAGGCAGGAGGATTGTGATGTGAGTTTGAGGCTGAGCTGAGGGCCAGCCTGAACCACAAAGCGAGACCCTGTCTCAAAAAACCTAAAAAAAAAAAAAAAAACTATTCAGGGGACATAGCTATACTATGCTCCCCGGGGCCCTCATGCATAAGAGCCATTCTTTTTTTTTTTTTTTTTAATTAT